>JABUQX010092604.1:10000-32418 GCA_015478945.1 Trachelipus rathkii | reverse complement strand
TGGGTGCGGCGTGAACAAAATATTTTTGAGAGTGATGGGCGTGCGTGAGACTAGCTCTAAAAGGTGCTTGCATACTCGAGTAATGCTGTAGCGTACTGCCAAAAATTACGCGTACTCACCAAACTGATATACTGAGTATGAAATATATGTAGATAGTCTTTTAACTCCTTGTCTTACGCATGTCAATTGCACCGCAAGCACAAAAATAGGATAGGAGATTATATAATATAAGAGAGAGTGAAGAAAATTTAGAGAATTATATAGAGATGATATCTTAATTACAGATAAACATCTTAAAATAGATTCATTATAATTTTGACCTTAAAATTTCCTTCTAAAACCAATATTATAGAAAATTAAAAAGTAAATAAAAAAGTTATAAACCTAAAAAGATATAAATAAAGTTCAAGAGAATAAATAAAGAAAGGATATATCATATGAACAAGAACAAATCAGAGAAACACAGAAAGAGAAACTTATATCACAGATTTGTAAGACACTCGATTCCAATCCAAATCTAAATGGACAATAATAAAATACCAACCTAGTAATAAGTCTTCGCAGCAATACAGAATCGTGAATGTAAGAAAGCATACTACATTGTATTAATATCGCTTTATATTCATTTATTCATGTTTATAATCAATATTGATGTGGTAGAGGACCTACTATATAATTAAATAATACTATATTACCAAAATGATAGATGTAAAGAAGAAGAACATGAAAATAAACTTTTAGAGAGCATAAAGAACTAATCAATTATAAAAAAAATAGACAATGGAAAATTTCCAAAGATCAAAACTTGTGGAAGACAGTCTTTTGACCTTAATAAAACTTGAAAAAAAAGAGAAGCTATAACCTAAGCATGTACACAATATGAAACAATGAATAATAACAACCCTTAATAATAATTTCACTGGAAAAAAAAGAAGAATCTTTTTGAAGAATACTTATTCAAGTTTAATAAAGTATTAGAAAGAAGTGAAAATTTGAGTTAAATTGGTAATGTTGTAAAAAAAAAAAATAGCACAAATAAAATACTTAGAGTAAAGGTTAGAGCCAGGAGAACCATAGAAGTATAATGATTTGCCATTATAAATGAAAGAGAAGAAATACTTGGACAGAAAAATGAGAGTAGAACAGCATAATTATATAGTAGCACTTAAAAGAAGAGATAGTAGTAGAAATAAAGAACATAGAAACGCTTATCTTAAAGTAACATAACACTTATTGAAATATGGCATACCAAAAAGAAAAGGAGAATCTTTCAGAGAATATGTAGCAAAGGTATGAATAAACAGCACAAAGAAAGAACTTGTGAAAAACTGGATGACATAAAAATAGTGATAACGGTACATTCATAACCAAATTGAAAAATAATTTGACTACCAAGGTGATGGTAGAAAGTTAATTCTAGTTTTGACTAAATAATGAATTAGAAACGAATTTAAAACATATTATGTGGTCTTCGGCACTACGAAAACTAAAAAAGAATAACATATTGCTAAGACTAGAGATGGGAAAGGCACGGGCAATTTATCTGGTTAACCACACCATCACTCGACTAGAAATAAACTAAGTTAAGTGTCAAGTCATCATAAAATGAAAAAATTGGTAAACATCTTAAATATAAAAGTAACAAATATATATACTATATATTAACAAATATATATATATATATTAAAAATAAATTTTGTATCTATAATAGTATCTACAATAACAATATACATCATATTTCTTCTGAAAATCTTTTCAACTGGGCTAAAAACAAACATTATATATTTAAATATAATGATGTTAGTTCCGAGTCTGTTATGTATTATTATGCTTGCAAAAGACTTTTTCTTATATTCCATGAATTAATTAATAAGATATATATATAAATGGAAGTGGTGTCTGGAAAAATGATAAACAAGAAGTATAGACACACATAATGAAAAATATTATGTAAAGAAAATGAACCAATAGAAGAGATTAAATATATATATATAAATTCTATATTTTTTTAACTAGAACAAATAAATGAAAAACTATATTTAGAAAAAAATAACTACTATTTAATGACATGAAAAAGAAAAAAGAAGAAATGAATTGAGAGGGCAGATTTAGAAGAAAGAAACGACAAATAGAACATCTTTTTCAATAAGAATGAAAGAAGTCGTAATGACACTAAAGAAATTAGAATTCATCAATGAAGATGTAAGTGGCTATTATTAGCAATACAGGAAGTATAGAGAAACAGTACATTGGAGAATTCAGATTAAACAAATTGATTAGTGGATATTAACTGTATTAGAACGATAATCTAACAATTATTAATTAAGATATTAAACACATTATATATATAATACCAAAAATTTAATAATGGTTAGTTTTGTATTTTGGAATGACTCTTACATGAAGAATCATAAATATTAAAAGAAATATTAAATGTAGCCCTGTAAATTCAAAAGAGAGAAGAGATTTATATGATTTTAAAATATTCAAATGTATTTTTAGAGGGTTGCACTATAGCCCTTTATTATTAGGGTTAAGTTCCAGTCAAATTAGAAAAGAATGACCAATCTAAAAAATTAACATTGAAGAATGGCACTCTTGTGTACTAAATTTTTCTTCTTCTACATCTGGTCATCTACATGTAAAAGTCATGATGTGCCTTTGATCAAGCTAGAACGAGCGTAACAAGTTAAAAAAAGCACAAATTAAATATAATTTGGAACATTCACACTGCAGCATCGAACTAATTTTTGATAATAGAAAACAGAAGAAGGTTATAATTATCTATATTGTTATTTTTTATTGTTTCATTATTTAATAGACAATTGGATAAAATGAAAAACGATACGGGAAATAAATGAACAAAATATAAAAGACATTATATATATACCCACCATATTTTGTTACTCACACATGGGCTGTGGAAGTAGATACAGAGAGGAGCGCCGGACCACACTCTTAAAATATGTGTTGACAGACAATATATCAGTTCTGCAAAAGTTTGATCCACCAATAAACAAATAAACTAGTTTACTTTTTTCTTCAAACAATGTATGAAATGAATTGGAAAGCAAATTGTGAATTGGTTTTGATAAGCTATGTTACTTATGAAGAAAATCCGCACGATAAGAAGCAACAGCCGGCAACTCCATAGGCAATCCTTTGTAGTAATACACTTTGCCATTTTGAGCGAGGAATAAATTGTTGAATGAACTAAATTCAACTAGATGTGGGAGAGATCTTTGCAAAGTAATAATTTTATTTATAACGAGTACATAATGACCATGCCAAGCACGATCTAAGAGTTCACATCTGTAGTATTAGTATAAAAAAATAAAACCAGTAAAAGAGAGAAAATTTTAACGATCAACGTTGTATCACACTTTGTGCGTAAAATATGGATCTTATATATTAATACCTAAATGATTACGGAAGATTCACTGATAATAAGTAACTCTATGTACATGAGTGCTGGCAAGAGTCGGGTATTGTCAGGCACATCTTTGCAAAACACAGAGTAAGGATACTGGAGAAACTCTATTTACTCGACCAGAATACGTGAGCAATGACTATGAGATTGAAAATAGAGAAGTTTATTCTATTTTTAATATGCGCGCAGACGAAATAGACCCATAATGAGGAAATGAAATATGAGAGGTTATTATAAAGTTGAAAAAACAATGGTATTAAAAATACACGCCTGAGTTTATCAATAATTTAACGCTCGATTCCAAATTATAGAATTTCTAGTTTTATATTCTAAAGCTGTAATTAAAGATCGACTAGAAGCTCACACGTTTCTCTCTATAAAGTTACATATGCAGATTGATCAGGCCATAGGAGGCGAGAGCCTATGATACAGCATGATTTTATTGTACTTAAGATATTGAGATTAACAAAGTAATATTTAATTATTGGGATAGTCTCCATATATAAACATTATATTTGTGATGAGAGAATAAATACATTCAGATAAATATATACCAAAACTCAATAAAGTAATTTACTGATTAAATAAAATATAATAACATTAGTATAGAATAAAGAAGAGATTATTCATGATTGACACTGATGTAAAAGAAAATTATTAGACCATAGAAACATGCTAGTATTAATAAAGGGAGTAGATATACGAAGATTATTGAATAAGTTCAGGGTTATTAAAAATAAAAACGATTGCATTATGAGAAGGGTTATCAATCTTTAATAAGAGGGAGTTACATTCTTAACTATGTCTTAAAATTATAATTATAAAATATAGGTGAAGAAGTATATTATAAAAGAGATATAGATAGAACGATAGTCTCAATACAGTAATAAACGTTGAGAATTTGGCGATGAGGAGACTTCAGTTGAAGATCCAAATATTAAGAGTATATGATGTGTAACGTAGTGTGATTAGGAGCAAAATCCATCATACGATAAAACATAGTCACGGAGGGTACTCGTGAAGTTAAGTACGCGTGCTCATTCCAAAACGGCTATATCTGAGGAAAGTTTTCATAGTACAAATGAATTTCAAAATATTAGTCAGAATATATAATAATTATTAAAGAGTATTATGACATTTTTTGATTCATATATTCAAGGCAAGAAGATTAAGATTTAATGTAATAGAATATGAAGAATGTTAATAATAGCAAAAATAGTAATAAATTGTAAGAATAAAAAAAAGTTTATAGTAATAAAGAAATGGTGTATAAATGTAAGCTGTCATCCATGATGAAAGCCTTAAACCATTAGGCGTTTCTGTCTATATAGATTTACTCATATATGTATTTAGAGAATTAATAAGAAACGGATTATAATAAGGAATTATAATGAGAAGAATGTATACTAAAACTGAAAAATAGAAGAGAGATATAAAATATTTAGGCAAGATGACATAAGGTTAATTGAATAATATATATGAAGAAAGTATGGGATTTCCAATATAAATATGTGATTAAATATAATAGAGTAATCAATTTATCTATATAGTTTATAAATGTATAGTGTACCCAAGGTTTGTAAATATATAGCAAATAGAGTTTAATTTAAAAGTTATACACATTACGGTTTCATATAAAATATATTATGTATTAGATATATAAAGTGTACTGACATATAATAGTATGAATATAATAAAATATATGAATGTATATTATAGATATGTAATGTTATATAAATTACGTCAATTAAATTTATATGCTAAAAAGTATGTATATAAAAGTTTATGTAAAGTTATATAAGTTTAATTTAAAATTTTAATGTAAAATTTATATAAAGTTTATATAAGCTTTATGTAAAGTTTATATAAAGTTTATGTAAAGTTTTTATATAAAGTTTATATACAAGTTTTATATAAAAGTTTATAATAAAGTTTTACAATTTTAGCATAAAGTATTATGTAAATTCGATGAGAAGCTTATTTAAACGTTTATGTAAAGTTTATGTAAAGTTTTTGTACCAAGTTTAGGTACAAGTTTTATATAAAGTAATATGAAACCAGTTTAAGCAAAGCTTTAATGTACAAGGTTTATCGTAAAAGCTTTATGTAAAGTTTATGCTAAAGTTTAAAATAAAGCTTTTATGGTAAACGTTTAATATAATAGTTCATAACAAGTTTATTGTAGTTCATATATAGTTTATTTCTACAATTTATGTAACGTTTCATATATAAAGTTTATATAAAGTTTATATAAAGTTATATAAAGTTTATATAAAGTTTATATAAAGTTTATATAAAGTTTATATAAAGTTTATATAAAGTTTACATAAGTTTATTAAAGTTTAGTCAAAGGTTTAATGTAAACGTTTATGTAAGTGTATGTAGTTTATGGAAAATTTAATGTAAAGTTTATACAAAGATTTATATAAAGATTACTATTAAAAATTATATATAAGTTTATTTAAAGTTTATGTAAAGTATTATATAAAGTTTATCTTAAACTTATATAAAGTTTAACCAAAGAATTAAAGGTTTATGTAAAGTTTATATAAAGTTTATATAAAGTTTATGTAAAGTTTATGTAAAGTTTATATAAAGTTTACATAAAGTTTATGTAAAGTTTATTTAAAGTTTATGTAAAGTTTATGTAAAGTTTATTTAACCCTTTCACCCGCCATGGTTCAGTATGGCACCAGAATTTGCTGTGAATATATTTGAAAAGAATTGAAAAATATAATATGAATTAATGTAATTGTAATATGGGTGAAAATATCGATGAAGTTCTCGATTTGGATTCAAAGTTTGGAGATAATTAGATGAATAGAATGATACTGGAGATGATTTGGAGCGATATACATCCCAGATATGTTATAATCATCGTCAAATGGAAGAAATTAACAAGGCCAAAATGAAAGAGATAGATAAATCTGGAAGAAGTAACAAGCGTCTTTGAAGAAGTCAAACTTGATAAAGGTGAAAGAGGCAATTAATGTAATGGATGGGGTAATTGTGAAGCAACAGTCTAATGCAAGAATAACAAGAAAACTTAAAGCTAGATTAGTAGCTAAAGGATATGAAGAAAAAGTGGAGGAAAAAACAGATGCACCAACAGTTTCATCTAAAGCAATGAAAATGATACTAAGCCATGAGCTCAGGACATCAGAAATTGGAAAATAAATCGCTATGGATTATTTTCAGCAGAGCCATGACTTTACAAGGAGATACATTAACAAGCTAAAGGTATATCTAAAACCCTCATCCAGAATTTGACAAACTGGTAAACTTTGGCGACTGAATAAAACCGTATATGGATTACAAAAATGCTGCCATGATGTGGTATTTATCATCTGACAAAACAATTCCTTAAGTCAGTTTAAACATTTAAAATGGAAACCAACACTATTCTATAACTGAAAGATTCAATTAAAAGTAGACGGATTTTTAATAGTACACATGTAGATCGATATTTTATGGGTGGAAGTAAAAATTTGAAAACAATATAATAAATAAAATAAAAAATTCTTTGAAATAGGAGAAAGTAGTTCAAAATCATTTAAATATTTAGGAGTTCATCTATGTCGATGATGATTACATGATAATTTGATGGAGCAAAATATATTACTGGGAGAAGATTCCATTACAGGAATATAAACAAAAGAAATATAAAAAGCTTAATAAAAGAGAAGTAAAAGAATAATGACACATTAATAGTAATATTAATTGGGATGGCAAGAAATACAAAACATCCATTTTTCCTTTTTAGTAAGCAAAATGACCAATAGAGATAAAGAACTGAGTAACTTAAAGAATTATTAGGAAGAACTTAATCTAGATTAAAAACATCCATTATGATGTAATGTAACTACTAATAGCACAAATGATAGATAAGATTCAGAAATTCATAAAACTATTGGTGATTCATCCATTTGCATAATAGAGAAGGAGAATAAACCTCTAAAAAGGTAACTCAAAAACCCCCTGAACGTTCAAAAATTCAAAAGTATACTAGTCCAAAACCTTTTAGAACTAAATCAAAGAAAGTGAAGAGCCAGGAGTATGTGGTTCTTTGCGACAGTAGTGATTCAGCTGATAGGAAGTTTCTCTAACATTAAACTACTTCATTAAGATGTTATAGAAGAAATACTGCTAAACAGAACTACTATAATGAAAAAGAACAAAATCTAGAAGACACTTGTAGATACTCTAATGTCAGAAAGACAATCAAAAATTAAAAACGCATGCAGGATCACTCATATACAGGCAATAAGAGAATATCTAAATAATCAGGAAGTAAAAAAAATAGAATGGGTGAATAGTAATGATCAGTTTGCTGATATATTTCCTACCGGAAAGAATTTACATAATACAAAAAATGATCTGATATTCCCATCTATCAAAGGATGATAAATGAAAATAAAACAGCAAATAAAGACACTTCTAAAAGTGTTATAGAAGAAAAAAAACAAATTGAAAAGCAGAGAGGTGGAAGAATGATAAATTTGTTTAATTCCTTTCTTTCTCATTTGGGCGTCTATTCATATTAGAATGATTTTTATCTTATTATGAAGAAATTATTAGTAACGACCTTGACTCCGTAATTATTCTAAGCTAAAAAAAAAACCAATAAAAATTTTAATACTTAAAAGTGTTAAAAGAAATTAAAAAATAAAACAAGTAACAAAATAATAAAATCAGAAGAAGGAATAAAATAAAGAAAGATATATTATATGAACAAGAACAAATCAAGAACAAGAAAAAGGAACTTATATCACAACATTTTATGACATCTCAATCCCCAAAATTAAAAATGGAAATAAAAACTCCAACCAGTAATATCTTCGAGAATAAATCGAATGGTAAGAATAACTACATTTTAAACTTTAATCATATATATATATATATATATATTATAATATTATATATTATATATATATATATATATATATATATATCTATATAATATATATATAATATATAATATATTTATTTATCTGATATATATATTTATATATATATATATATATATATATATATATTATATATATTATAATATATTTATTAACTATTATATAATATATATTATATATAATATATATAATTATAAATATATATATATATATTATATTATATTTATTATATTTAATTTATATAGTTATATATAATATAAATAAAAATAATTGTAATACATATTATACTGGATATATATATTATATATGATAATATATAATAAATAAATATATACGTATATATATATATCATATATATGGTATATATATATAACTATATAAATGTCTAATTCATAATTGAAAGGGGAATTCTCCTTTTTGAATCCTCAGACCTGTGAAAGTGAGAGATGACGTGTGAATATGACTCTGTATGAGAGTGTGGATTTGTTTAGTGAAAAAGATGTACTGTTTTGTTTTCTATTAATTTCATATACGAAGAAAAAACGAGAGTTATTAAACTCCAAGAAAAATTAGAAATATGGTTGAGAATTGATGGACGATCGAGAATTGTGCAAGTACCTTCGGTCACTTCACTATAGCTTGTTTGATCCTGCAACCCCATTCAAGATGAAAAGGTGTGCGACTGCCTTATAGAAACACCTAAAATCTGAAAATTCTGAAAACTGACTCCATCCTGTAAACTTCACCTTGTGTCCCTCCTTCTGAATGTTCAAAGTTTTGTCCCTTATGACATTAGCCACCACCTGTCTTAGTCTACTTCATCACACCTTCCAGTGTTCTCGCCTCTACACAGCGGTGCCCCAAAGCATTAACCATCCATCAACTCCACCATGTTCTCCCCGACATCATGTATCCACCGAGGAAGAACTGAAGAACTTATTTCTCTATACACCAATTCAGAAAGAAATGTGACAGGTGATAATTGGTTCACCTCAGATTCACGACATTGTGAGAAGGAAAGATCATTATAGTATATATTATATTATATAATAATATATATATAGTATATATATATATATATATATATATATATATTATAGTATATAGTATATATATAGTATAATATAGTTATATATATTATATATATAATATATATATATATAATAGTATATATATATAGATATAGTAGGGGTAGATAGTATATGTAGTATATATAGTAGTTATATATATATATATTATAGTATATAATATATATATCTAGTTATAATTAGATAAAGTTATATATAATATTATACTATATTATAATATATTAATATATATATAGCGCGACAACTGCAAATATTTTTGCATATGTAGATAGAAATTCATTCACGTGTACATATGGGCAGTTAGAGTTCCGTTTCATAATGTGACGTAATATGTTTATTTTAGTCAGATTAAAATATCAATTCTTCTGAGATTCATTGTCAGTATTTCAAGATTTTACGAATACAATATTTTATGTCAGTGGAAATAGAGTAGGAAGAGTAGTGGTGTTTTTTTGGGGATTCATTAAAAAAGTTACATCGTAAATTTTCAACAAGGTTTTAAAAATTTATTATTTGAATATTCAAGTTTTATCGCATCTACAGGTTGCAGATGTTGCATCAAATATACCATCAAACCAATCAACCTAGTTAAGTGAGAGAGAAGAGGGTTTAGGAAGTATGGTAGAGTTACGCTTTGAAAATTTGACCAACGTCTAACGCCAAACTGAGTAGTCTAGATTTTTAAAGAGGCTACCCTGACAGGGTTTAAGGTACTGCTCGATTTTTTGGATTGGGTTAGCAGACGTTGAAATAACACTCTAACGTGCTGGACCATATTAAATTGGCTACATACAAAATACTCGTATGATGAGTGTGATCGATGATGTCACCGCCTTAGAACGTTATAATAAATAACCCTCTAAGGGGTGAACATCAAAGCTGTTATATGTTCGCCTAAGATGATAGATAGTGTGATCAATGCGACCACCGGCTTAGAGCGCTAGAACAGCGGTAAACATTTGCGGTAAATTTTCCTCTAAGGGGTAAACATTAACAACTGATAGCAATTATAAGTTGCGGCGCCCGCGGTCAAATCTTTTAAGAAGACAGTAAGAAAACGAAGAATGTTACATGAATAATATGATATAGATAATAAAAATATAATTCAATAAATAATAATTATAATTAATTATATCAATATTATCAATTATAATTATAATTATATATTATAATTAGATAAATATAATAATAATAATAATTAATAATAGTAATAATAATAATAATAATGATAATAAATAATAATAATAATAATAAGAAATAATAATATATCAATTATAATAATGACTACAATAATAATAATGATAATATAATATATAATAAATCATATAATAGATTATAATAGATAAATAATAATAATAAATAAATGACGTTATGCAAAATTATATAAGTCGAAGCATGATAACAGTACAAAACAGAATAACAAATGAGTTCTATTGCGTGTTCCTAACAGACACAACAGATTCTGTTTTCATTTGAAGAGCTCATAATAGGAATCAAGTGAATTGATTATTTTAGATAGAATATGTTGATTTTTATTTTAATATATACTATATATATATAGTCATATAGGCATATATATATATATATATTATACTTATATATATATATATATATATATTAATAGGTACAAAATAAATAGGTATATATAATATATATCATATAAGGTATTGAATATATATAGTTAATATATATTATATCATATACAGTATTTTTAAAATATATATATATATATATATATAGTATATATAGGATAGTATAGATATATAGGTATATCATTATATATATATATAGTGATATATATATATATATATATGTATATGTTATATATATATATTGTATATATTACTATATATATATTATATAGGTACTACTATATATTGTAAATAATAACTGGATATTATATATTTAAATAATAGTTATATAGTATAAATAGTGTATATATGAATATATATATATCATATATATAATCTATAGCACGTAGTACTATATATATAACATATATAGTAAGTTTAAATAGTAGTAAACTGATTACTAATGTTAAATATATACTATATATATATATATATCGATTATATACTATAGTATACGTAGTAGCAGATATAAGTATATATAGTAGTGTATATATACTATATCATTATATTATAGTATAGTATATTATATGTATATAATATATTAATATATATAGTATATATATATGAATATAGTAATATATAATATATAGTATATATATAATATAGGTAGTATATATATATATATACATATAATATATATATATATACATATATATATAGATAAATACTATCAATATATATTATATCATATTATAGTATATATATATATATATATATGTATATATAGTACTATATATATAAGAATATAGCTATATATATCCTGTGATTTAATAATATAATATATAATATAGTTAGTATATTATATATATATGATATGGTATAGTATATATATAATAACTATATATATATATATATATATATATAACTATATATTATATAATAACATATATAATGTTTATTATATATATATATAATTTATACTATATATTGTATATACTAGTATATATATAATTATATATATAATAATATATATATATAATATATATATATATATATATATAGTGTGTAATATATATATATATGTTTATATTTATACTATATATATATATATATATATATATATTATATATATAGTATATAATAGTATATATATATATATAGTATAGTATCATATAATATAAATATTAATATATATATATATATACTACTAATATATATATATATATATATATATATATATAGTAAATATATTATATATATATATATGTATATATATATATATATAATATAATATATATATTCATAATATATATATATATATTATATATAATATACTATAATATATATACGTACCGTATATATAATATATATATAATATATATTTATTTATATATATATATATATATTATATATATTATTATATATATAGTATTATGATAACTATATAATAGTATATAGCCTATATAGTATATAACTATATAGTATAACCTATACAAACTACCACTATATATAGTAGTATAGTAGTATATGTTTTATAATATATTATATTATAGTATATATATATATATATCATATTAAGTATATATAGTATGGTAACTATAATTTCATGTATAAATAATAGTAGTATACCGGTGTATCTATATCATTAGTATGAATATAATATATATAAATATAGTTAAAATATATATAATATATATATAATATATATACAGTATATAAATATATATTAGTATAAATATGATATATAGTAAGATATATAATATATATATAATATATAGTTAGATATTATATATATAGTATTATACTTATATATATATATTAACAGTGGCCGTATCCCCAGAATTTTTTTCGGGGCGGGGCCAACAAGAAATGCCGGTCTTCTTATCATACTATATATATATTATATAATATATATATAGATATATATATATATATATATATATATATATATATATGTATTATATAGTATATATATAATAGTATATATATATATATATATATATAGTATAATATATAGTATAGTATATTGGATGGATCAAAATATTAAATTCCAAAGAAAAAATAGGAATAATGTTAGTATATCATTACTAAAATCACCGTTACCATAACGTTGTTTTGAATATTTAATCGGCACGGCAATGCAGAAGTGAGCAAAGTCCAAGATAATATCTTCAGTTTTATTTTCAATGATTTAAATGTATGTAGAGGAGGGTAAATCCGAGTAACAGAGTCTCTTTACTCTCCAAGTCAGTATGTCTCAAGTGGTTTTCAGAGTCTTAATGTTAGAAAAGCTTCTTTCTATTGTAGCCAGTAAAATGGGTAAATCTGGCAGTATCTGTGCCAACAGAGCAGTAAAGTATTGGAAAATAGTGAGTGCGTAGCAAGAATGACTAGTCCGTCTATTGTTGTTTTTTGACGATCTGTGCTGTGATGCCATTTCAACTTCCATATCTCCCATTCTGCTTTTACTAAATCTTCAATTGTACTTTTCGAGATCATCCTTGTGAAATGTTACAGAACATAATATTTTATCTTCCATATGTAGCAATTGCACCACTCTCGTCGTACCTACGACAAATTGCAAGGTAGATATAATTTCGTTTATGGAAATTAAACGGGAAATTATCGTATTGATGGCTGATATTGAGAATCATCCAAAATCTTGATAAAAATGCGAATGTGGCGGCGATATTAAGGTCTGTGGGTTGGCAGGGAAGGAGATGTTGGGTATGATGTTGCCATTTTCTATGTTGGCCCCTAAGTTTAGTTTCTAGCTAAAGGACTTACGAGATTTGTGTTCCTGGACTGCGACGAATTATAGGAAGATTAATTAACCTCTTGACACTTTATCATTATTAACGAATATGAATGCTTAACAATTTTTTGTTTAGTGTCTGAATAAATTCGGGGGTGGCCATGGCCCCTGGCCCCCCCCCTAGATAAGAATAAAATAGCATATAATATATAGTATATATATATATATATATATTATATGTTATATTATATATATAGGTATATTAAATAATTCTTATGTACTGTATATATTATAATACATATATATATAGTAGTAATATATATAAATATAGGTATATATGATAATAGTCATACTAGGTAGAAATATATAGTATAGTATCTATATTATAGTACTTTTATGATATATATATATATAGTATGTTATAGTATATATATGATAATATAATAGTAATCCTATAAAATACGTAATATAATAGTACTATATATATATGATATGAGTATATAGTATATATATATATAGTGAGTAGTATAATACTATATATATATATATATTCAGATATATTTCATGATAGACGTATAAACCAAATGTATACAACTTGTTTAGTTGTGATATAGTTATATATATAGTTATATATATGATATATATAGCGTAGTAGTAGTATATATATAGTAGTATATATTATATATAGTATATATAGTGACTATTATGTTTATATATATATAGTGTAGATTAATAGAAATACAATGTCTTTAGGTATATAGTATGTATATATAGTATGTGTAGTAATAATACTATAGGATGATCTTTTCATATATGCGAATATATAGACACAATAATATTTAGTAGTATATATGAGATGTGAACTATATTGAACTATAGTATATATCAATATATATACTACTCGTCAAAATATACGTATAGTTATAGATATAATATAGTATATAATATATATATATCTATATGTTTTATATATATAATATATATATATATATAGATTATATTTATATATAGTATATAGTATATCTATAATAATATACTATTATATATTATAGGTATATAAATGTAAGCTAATGTTTTTAAGTATATATGATGTATATATGTTTTATATATGTATAGTATATATAATATATATAATATATATAGGTTTATATAATTATAATACTATATATATATAGTAATTATAGTATATATATATATCTGTATTATATATTATATTATACTATATATATATTATATATTTATATATATATATATATATATATAGTATTAAATATAGTATATATATTATATAAGATATATCTTATATATATAATATATATATATTAGTTAGTATTATAGATAATATATATATTTATATATATAGTATTTATATTTAATACTAGTTTATATATATATATATTATATTGTATATAATATATATATAGTATATATTAAATATATAATATTTCTGAGTTCATATTATATAGTATAATATATAGTATATATTATAATATAGTTATATACTATATAGTATATATATAGGTATAATATATATATATATATATATATATATGTTTAAATATATATATATATTCATATATATATATATATAGTATCTATTATAATATATATATATTATATATATATATATATATATGAGTATGTATTTAGAATATATATACTATATATATATAACTATATATATATATATATATATATTATATATATATATATATATATACCTAATATTATAGATATATATATACTATATATAGTATATATATAAGTATATGATATCAATTATCTATTTTATGTTATATTAGTATATATACTATATATATAATATATAAGTATATATATATATACTATTATATATATATAAGTACTATTATACTATATATATTATATATAGGGTTTTATATATAGTACATATATATATTATATATATATATATATAATTATATAAGTATAATATATATATATATACGTGGGTATATATATAATATACTATATATATAATAGTATATATTAGTAGGCTATTTATATAAGATATATATCAATTTTATTTATTCAGCATATTTATAGTATTAAAACAAACTGTAATAAACAAGATAAATATAAGCTTATATATATATATACTATATTAATATATAATATATATAATATATATACTATATATATATATATAGTATATATATTTAATACTATATAATTTATATATATATATTATAGTATATATATATATATATAATATATATAATATATAATAGTAGAGTTATACAGTATATTATGTATATAATATATATATATATACTATTATATATCATAAATATATATATAATATATATATATATAATATATAATATAATATATATATATATTTATATATATATATATATAATAATATATAACATATATACTATATAGCGCTATATGATTATATAATATATTACTATATATATATATATATATATATATATAAAAAAACATAAGCAAATATATGTGTATATATATAGTTTATATATGATTCGATTTTATTATAATTATAACTATTTGTTTATTTATGATATTAGTATATATATACTTATATAATATATATATAATCAATTTAAGTGCGAGTATAATTATATTATATATATATTAATATATATATAATATATATGGGTGTATATAATATATATATATTTATATATTATATATATTATATAGCAGTATATATATAAAGAAATAAGTGTAACTTTGAAAGAAAGAGATACAGTTCAATGGAACGTTCATATAAAATGATTCTGGTGTTGTCAAAAAAGTCTAATTCTCATACGTTTCGATGTGTCCTCATTACAACAGCTAATATTTGAGCGAACGGTGCACATAATGAAAATAAAAAGAGAGGGATAATTAAAGATCGCAACAATCTACTGTTACGCCGCCTGTGCAAGAGCTGCTTTACATGAATTATGACATAGACGCAGACATGCTCCACAGTGAGTGAGAGAGATAATTAAATCACACGAAGATACTAACTTCTCTGAGAAAGCCTGCTGTTAATACAGATGAATCATAGCTTTACACACGCCACACGCACCCACACACATCCGATACACCCATACATAATAGGGATGTGGAATATCCTCATACGACAGCCTTAAAATAAATCATTATACATATTATGACGTAACTATATATAAACATATAATATATTATATAATAACTATTATTTATTATTCCCTTATATCATATATATATATCATGTAACGATGTCTTGAGCTGATGAGTCACTTCACGCAATAAGTACAATAAGATATAAGACTTGTACCAGCTGGTATCCAAAGTGGGAATCATATTAAGTGAGGCGCGCGCGTCACCGAGACACTCTGAGGGGGGTACGCAGAAATTTGTTTGAAAATAAACTCTCGCAGCCACGTTAAATTAATGAATTTTGTCAGGTAGTTTAGTTTAGTTATTATTATAGTATTATTTTATTGATAATGATATTACATTAATATTTTTATATATATTATATATATATATATATATATAATATATATTATATATATAATGTATAATTAGTATATATATATAGTTATATATGTATATATCCAGATTTACATACAATCACACACATTGCAGGACGCACTGATATATAGCATCTTAACCTAGAGTACTATATTATATATATCTGCTTGCCATTATATATAACGTAAATAAAGAAATTATGAACCCGATTTGAAAAGATAAGGTGACCTTACAATAATCGGAAGCTCTTTGCTGAAACCTGAATATGATGTACGATATTAACTTTAGAAAAGTAATATTAAACGTGTGTTGTTTTAACTAGAATTGTATGGTGACTGTTGTGAAATGACTTTGTAAAATCTGGCATAATATGGTGCAGTAAGGAAGGATGTGTGGAATTGTAACTTTGTCTTTTTGATTGCAAGAAGAATACGTATTTTTAATGAGTTTATTATACAAGGGGAGTATAGGTATGAAGTGAATAAAGTTAGTGAATTTGTAAATCTCAGTATACGATGAAGATACCTGTGTGAACTATGATCAAGGCAATCGAGGCGGAGAATTTGGATTGATTGGGGATTTGAAGTTGGTGGGTATAAAGGCGGTATGGGAGGGGGTATGGTCCCGGAGGGATATGGAGGAGAGCCAGTAATAGTACCCTTATTGTATGTAAGGAGATAAGTGGGGAGTGAGACAATTATAGGGGAATTAGTTTAGTTGAGTATTGTATGGGCAAAGACGATTAAAGCTGCGTGTTTGGTCCGAAAGAGGCGTCGCGAAGTGACCGCCGAAGGACCCCCTGATTGGGTGAAGAACACAGGTGCGTTTATGAGTGTTGGAGGATGTGTGTTGGGATCAAATTTTTACATTGAAGAAAATGATCTCGTGTTAGGGGTGAGAAGAAGAAGAATTGTATCTAGTTTTTCTGTTGCAACGAGGGCGTATGATAGGGGTTTAATAGGAAGCTCTATAGCAAGGTGTTTTTGATATATGGTCGTTGGTGGGTAGGCTGTCTGAATGGAAGAAAAGTATGTATCCGATAGTGGAGGCGTGTGGTAAGAATAAATGGTGTCAAAGTGATTGTTTAATATTAGTGATGTGAGGCAGGGTTGGTTATGTCTCCTTGTTATTTCAATTTTGATACGGTTGGATTATGAAGAAACTTCAGAGGTGGGGGGTGGCAGGAAATGGTTGTAGAATATGGGAACCGGAATGAGTTGGGAGCATGCCCTACTATAATGCGGATTTTTTGGTTTTGTGTGGCGAATCTGAGAGAGATTGAGAGGATTGGTAGAAGAGATTTTGACTATTGAAAAGGAGGGTTTTGAAAAAGTAAATGATAGATAGAGTAAGGTGATAGCATGTGAGTGAGGACAGTTCTCAGTGTAAGTTATGTTAGATTGTGATGCAGCTTGGAAAAGTGTCATTAAATATTTAAGTATTTGTTGGTGAAAAGGAACGGATAATGCAGAGGTGTAAGTAGAGAAATTGTGAATTGGCAGGAGGGTCTGGTCGAACAAAATTAGTGGTGAATGTAAAGAGCACTAATCTTGATGCGGCTAGGTCTTACATGAGGGATGTGTTACTGTGGTTATTGTATACGTAATGAGACAACATGATTGGATATGAAGTATAGATCTAAAGTTCAATGTGTTCATATGGACAATCTTAGGGCATGCTAGCTGTGAGAAAGAATTGGATAAGATGAGAAGGAATCGTATTAGAGCAGTTGTGTGTGTGAAAAAGGGTAAAATGAGAAGATAAATGAAGTATACGTTGAGAATGGTTTGGTCATGTGGAAAGAGATGATGAATCGTTGGGTGCGGATGTAAAGTGGCGATGTGTTGGAACCGATGCCGGCTGGGAGATCGCGAAGAAAATGGATTGAGTCGGTAATGCAAATCTGAAGGAAGAAATATGAGTTTTAGGCAGAGGAGAGGAATAAAGGTAGCATAATAGGAGTGGAATGGCAGGGTTTTGTATGGAGCATGGTTGTGGCCCACCTTGGCCAAGGAGAACACTCTTATCATTGAACGCATTTAAGCATAGTGAGGGTCCGTCGGTCCTATGAGCTCTAGGCGGTGGATTTTCTGTCTGCTGACGAGTTCTCACTTACTAATGGTACAACGGGGTGGTAAGGGGGCTTTCTTTCCGACTTGCGTCATGTTCTTCTGTTACGTTTCTCTCCGTGGCATTCAACGCACAGTTATTGCGCGCGAAACCGCTAATGAAAAAAAAGAAATATATATGATCACAATAATATATATATATATAAATAAATTATATGATATCTATTATATATATATAATATATATGATATAAAATATTAATATATTAATAACGTATATAATAATAGGATAATAAATTATGGCAGCGGCAGATTAAAAATTGAAGGAAAGAAGATTGTAGAAAAAAAATTCCATATAACAGACGTTCGGAAAAGAAGGAGTGTATAGAAAAAGAGGAAGTCCTTCGACTGACAATTTTAACGACAACAAAATCTTGTGAACGGGCACCACTTTTACTACTACCATCTTCCACTAATCAAAACATCTTTGACCATTGACATTTTGTACAGTAAGAACAGGTTATATATCACCAGGACTACTCTCGAGAGATAATTATATCAAAGGAGTGAAAAATAAGGACATTTTGTTGTCGTCTCTTTCCCATAAGTTTCAACCCTACCATGATTGGTGGTCTTGAGGCCCTCGTCCAAGAGATACTTGAAAAGTACTTCATAAAAGGGAGGATGAGACCATTGTATAGTTAGAGATATATATGATATTATACATATACACTATACAGCATTAGTAAATACATAAAACAACTATATATATATATAGTATACTTAATAATAATATATTATATAGTTTAATATTATATATGAGTATATATAATTATGTATATAATAATATTATAATATAAGTACATACACACCACACCTAAATATATATATATAATTAATATATTATAATAATATAAATACATTCCATATATTAACGTAATAAGAGATATAATATTAAAAAATATTAAAAAATAAAAAATATATAACCATTACATATAATATATATATATATATATTTCTCCTTTATGTAAGAAGCGCACAGGCCCACCATTAACGCACACTGGTTTGAAAATTCAACTCCATGGGTGGGTCATTATACTTATTTTAAATAGATCACAAGAGAAAATTTATATGGCCTAATGAATATTCAGTCATAAAAATAAATATAAGTAAAAAGATGTACTTACATTATTTATTTATAGTCCTTATATCATTACAAAATTAAATTGCGAAGAATTTCTAGTTCTTCAAGTAAGGGAAAAAGAGCCACTATTAAAGTTTGGGGATTCGGACAAGATATGGGATAACCGTTTAGAAGGTGTTATGGACCATAGAGTAGAAAAATTACAACGGCGAATTGAGTTCAATTGTGGAAAATCAATGAAGATATAGTGAACAGATTGGATTGCGAGGTATGGCCTCGGCAAAATGTGCAGATGAGAGTAGGATCCCGTGACATAAAGTGGCTGTTGAGTATGTTGTGTGCCAAATGCGGGGCTGCGAGTATCACCTCGTGCAAGAGCATTTCGGCGCCGGGGAGTAAGACACTCCCAATGACGGCTTTATATTTCGAAGTTTTGTCCCTCGCTTATCACTCGCCCAGCACTCCTGCTAGTAAGACTGAAAATCTTGTCAGAGTTAAGGATAATAATCGGTCGATGTGAGGCGACCTTTTCGAATGGTATCTGGGAGGTACCTAGAACTGCTACGGAAAAGGAGGAAGCTATTGGGTATCTGTCGACGATTTCGTTGCCAGTTACCCTAGGTGAGAGAGGTCCAACATAGTGTAATTTGTTTCTTGCAAAAGTGGAGCAGCCAAACCTGTTTTTAAAACAGGATGCTTTAAGCTTCTGGACGTGTATGCTAAATGAATCTGAATAAATGAATAAAAAGGGTTTGTTAAGGAAATAAAATTATTAGATGAGCAAACATTATTATAGCCATTAAATCTGCCGTAAAAATTGGAAGCATGAAAAGGAAGGGTATTGAGAGGTGTTTGCGTGTCAGGAAAGACTGGAGATGTAACCAAACTATCTCCCTTTTTAGAGCCGTCAGTAAACATGGAGTAAATTCATCATGAACTGCGAATGAGAAATAATGATGTCTTTAACAAAACAGCGGGGTGGCTAGATTTGGAGAAAGAGGAAAGGATCAGACAGATGGTGGGAACAGGGAATAGCCAAGTGTACACCCTCATCATAAGAGAACGGCAGCACCTTTTGCAAAGGGATATTGAGGAAGTTAAAGATGTTACAAACCATGTTTGAAAATGGATAGTAAGGAGGATTCTGAGGTATCTCTCGCAGAATCGTTGTCAGAGCATATTGCATTGGGGCTTGAAAGAACAGATAACTTGTGCACATAATGAATTCCTTTCAAAGAGAGAGAGTGGCATCACATCGGATTCAACTTCGGGGCTCACCCGGGGGGACGATCAGAAGGCTCCTGTGGAGATTTTTGCTCTTCAGGGCATTTAATCCTACGTTTGAATATGCCAGACTGGGAAGAAGTTGGTAGATCTATCCCATTTTTTCAAGACTTTGACAAACTATTGATGCTTTATGATTTGAAACTGATAGTTCAGTAACTAATTTGGTAGGTACAGCTATAGAAAATCTTTCATTTGTTTTAGAGGAAGATTCATAGATGCTTTCATCAGAACTGGGATCAGAATTTGTGATGGAAGTGTTCGAATTCTCTTCTATTAAATTATAATGTGGCGCACTTTCATTTTCTCTATGAGCGCATATCTGCCTTTTTGATGGATGAATTGATGAAATTGGACCAGGTTTATGTGTTGCATAGCCTATTTTTCTTTCAGATTCAATCTGTTTTTTTTATACAGTTTCTTGTCTTCTTCGCACATCCATTGCTCTTCTGGCTTTATAATGTCAAATACAGTATCTAAATTTTTTAAAATTATTCTTTTGGATGTCTTTGATTGTTTTCATATTCTCCTATTAGTTTATTAATACGAAAATGGCCGCCTGCTCACTAAGTATGGAAAAACATCTTTTTCCATAGATTAACTAATTCTTCAACCTAACGTAACCTTTGAAATTTTCAATTATTGGCAAATTTACTTTAAGTCTTCTTGTCGTACTTGT
>JABUQX010092603.1:52500-60215 GCA_015478945.1 Trachelipus rathkii | reverse complement strand
AGAAGAGAGATATATTACTCATTGCGATGAAGAATATCCTACAATTAATATGTATACTAAAGTAAGTCTAAATCATTATAATTACGATAACATTTAATTATGTCCATTAATTTTTACAATTGTCAGTTTATATTACAATAGTAAAAAACCATTAATTCATATTTCAATGTAATGCTGTTTATGTTTGGCAATAACCTTTTTTTCGCTCTTCATGCCTATTAATTATGAAATATTCAGTATATCGGTATCAGAATTGAGGGATATACCCATTTTACCTTTATATATTATATATTATTTAATTAACTCTCATCATTCTTTGATCACATACCAAGCTATAAAGTAGATCTGCTTACAAATTCCTCCGCGGGAGAGAGAGTACTTATTTATCGAGAACAAATTTTGCCTAAACACGCTTTATTTGGTTATAAATATGCGATATAATAATAAGTATATATATATATACTCAATATTATAATACTCAAGTGGATGACAGGTCAGAGCAACTAAGAAGTGGATATTCAATAAATATAGTGTATCAAAATATGATAAATGGTGGTGTCTCTACCACTCACTATAAATCAATAACCTATGATATAAAGTACTTAGATATATATATATATAGGGAAAATTTAAGAATATTTATTTATTATAATAAATTAAAATGTAAAATATATAATAATGAAATTGTAAAATATATATTTGACAATATATAAATAATGTTAAATTTTTATATCTTATCCCATGAGAATATAATAAATACTTTTCACTGAATTACTAATATTATTATTATTGTCTTTATTATTTTTAACCTAATGTATATTTTAAAAACGTTTTATGATTTTATAATATTTTCTTTTTTTCATGTACTTAAACAATTGTGTTTATTATTCTTAATATAACTACTGGGTGTTTTAAAAATTTTATTAAATTTTATAGTAGTTTCACATTATCTTGCATCTCCACACTTCATTATATTCAGTGCTTAAATTTAATTAACACATCAGTCTATCTGAATATGAGCTGAGCGGCCTGATATCAAAGGACAACAATATTGTAGTTACAATTAGTAATCCGCATTTATAGAAATTGTAAATATTAATATATTTATTATTTGAGTTTATTATTATTTCTGTAAATTTATAAAAGTTGTGTATTATTAAAATTTAAATTTAATATGTAAGTTTTTTTAGAGGGAATAAAATGTTTTTGAAATTAAAAATTGAATTATTAATATTATATTAATTATATATATATTATAATTATATATTATTTATTATTAAATTAAATTTACATATTATATTATATTATTATAATTATAATTATTATTATTAATTATTTATTAATATATTATTATTATTATATTATATATTATGATATTAATTATAATTATATAATTATGTATATTATTATTAATATCTTTTATTAATTATTATATATTTAATTATTATATATATATTAATTATTAAATTATTATAATATGATTATATTTAATATATTAATTATATATTAATTATATTATATATAATATATTAAATTATTATAATTTAATATATATTTAATTATTATATTATTAATATTATATAAATTATTTATAATTATTAATAATTATTTAATTTAATAATTTATATTATATTAATATTATTATTATACTATATATATATATATAATATATATATTATAAATTAATATTATTTATATTAATTATTATTTATTATATTATTACTATTTTAATTATTATTTACATTATATTAATTATAATATTATATTACTAATATATTTAATTATATATTTAATTATAATATATATAATATTTATTAAATTATTATTTATTATAATAATATTAATAGTATTCAGTTATTATGATTCTTTAATCTACAATAAATTGGCAATTATGCTCTGAAAAAATTTGCAACCTTCCTGCAGCGGCACTTCGTAGGCTTGATTGACGCTTAAAACTGGGTGGAAAAAACATGACACACAAGGACATGGAGGAGGAAGAGGACGTGTGGATATTAGTTTAGTATCTAATATAATTGTATTTAATTTACATAAAATTATAAATCGTGATTTTCACTTTCATTATTAAATAAGCAATGCTATTTATTAAATCGCATCTCTAAAGTTTACCTTTAGTAAATTAGAATTAAATCGAACAGACACATGGCAGGGAAAAGTCGCAATCGGACATTTATAGGAGTTGAATAAGGTGCGCGTAGAGGTACTAGAGCGTCAATTGGTAAAGTGACAAATATATATTGGTCGTCGTAATAGGCGCTTAGTTCGCACTATGGGGTCCGGACGGCATAGCGTTCACTCAAAAAAAAATTATAGGCGCGCCCAAGCTCTGATATATAATATATATATATCAAATTTTATATATTTATAATTATTATATTATATATATTTAATATTTGTTATTATTATATATATATATATCATATATAATTATATTATTTATATATATATATATTAGTATATTATATTAATATATATTTAATTATATATAATTTATATATTATTATATTAATTATATTATATTATGATATTATTAAATTTATAATTATATTAATATTTTAATTGTTTAAATTTTAGTAAAGGTAACTTTTCTTTGGTGCTAGTCCCTTTTTTCACATGAACTATTAAAATTTATGTCCTTAAAATTTCAGGGCCATTTGGAATTTATATTACGAATTAAAAATTATAGGAAAATATAAAAAAAAAGAAGTAAAACAGGCGATAGCTTCACTGTCATATTATTTCTAAAAAATTGCTTTTTATTCACTTAGTTTTATATAAATATTAATTATATATATATATTTAAATATATATCCTATATAAAATATATATTATTCATATATAAATAATATAATATTATTGTTATTAATATTAAGCTTCGATCCTTATTATATTAAATAAATAGAAATGATAGTAATATAAGCTCTAAATACTAATTTAATCGACATGTTTTCTTATGCACGAAAAATAGTTAACAAAAAATTTGGTTGCAAATGAGCGATTATTTTTTTTTTTTTTTTTTCTTATTCGTCTGAAAATTTAAAAAAAATTAATTTTGCCTCTAGAACATAGGGCGCACTCGAGCCGACGGGGGCACAGAGGAGGGACGTTCCATACCCCCGGAAGGGATGGTCTGGAGGAACCATTCCCGAGCGACAAATCCCAAAGGACAGCAAGGAGGAGCGGGGGTTACGGAAAGAACTCCTATAAACCCGAGAGGTGTGGAAACTCAGTCCGCACCCGTCGTCCACGAGGCCGTAGAGACCCCGACTCCTGCCATCTTTGCGTTACCCTATGGTATTCCCTTTAGTTAAACAACATAATAAGAATATTTTTAGCTTCCAAATAACACTTTGAGGTATTACTTCTAAACTGATCTCCAGCTGTTCGGCCGAGCCCTCGCGATAAATTGGGGGGAAAATAATTTTTAAATTAATTCAGAACGCTAAAGATATAAAAAATAACAAAAAAAAAAACAAAAAAATATAAAAATAAAAAAAAATAAAAACATAGGTATAATCCATCTTTAGAATTCTCTTCGGCTGATTCAAATATAAATTTGTTTACTAGGACCTGCCTTCTCAGAGCTTACATAACGTGAGCATTAATAAAATTCTGACCAATACTATATATAAACTATAAAGATAAAAGTATAATATATAGGAAAGTAATATATATGATAATAAGTATTTGTTTATTAAAAATAATAATCATAATACACTTCTACTTAACACTGAATGAAAGTATTAGTATACTAATATATATTATCCCTTGCTATATCCGGGGATTACCGTATATATTATATTTTACTATTTAGTAGTATGTTGTAACACTCTTCTGTGTGTCCATGATATGCCTCGCACGAATCTTCTCATTTTCATGGCTTTCAACAAGAGGCCTGGCTCAATGCATGGTGGTTGCTACAGATTGGGATTTTTCTTTTACAATCTACTTTATTAGTAATTATATGATATAGATTGGCATTGTGAAAAATCTTAGTGTTATTGTAGTTATATAGTAGTAATTAATATTTGTGTGCTATATATAAATAATAATTATAAAAATTGAATTAAAATTGATTATAACCAATTTTAAAAATATGAATACTATAAGATTAATAAGTAATATGTGTCAAGATAGCATGTCAACCCAAATTATGTGTGGTTACGGTAATAACATATGTATAAGATGATTATTTCAAAGTCTGAGTAGAATATATAAATAAATATATATAATGTATTTTTAAATAATTTTCAACTTTATTAGTGTATATAGAAGATAGGTATGTATAAATGAAAATTAGTTAGAGTAGTTATATAATATATTAAGTTATAATATATATACAGTTATTAAATTATATATATTGAATATTAATTAATAATGATTATGTTAGATATAGGTATAATAATATTGTCACTGATGATAGTGTAATATATATTTGTAATTGTATGACGTTGAAATTATTATATTAATGTATATTATATTATATGGAGTGTATGTATGTATATTGTATATTAATATATATATATTTTCATTTATTTATATATATAATTTTATAATTTTAATTTTATAACAAAATGACCACCCGGTATGCATCAGTGGGAGTAAGTCACACTAGCACCAAACATAAGCGAGGGTCCTCAAGGTTCGTCAAACTTGATCGGTGATGGGAAGTAATGTGAGCTATTCTCACCTTTTGAGGCTTTGACTATCGAGTCTCATGCTCCAGGATATTAAATACGACGTAACATATCACTCCTCCTTGATATTAGGAGTTACTGCCTCGTAGATGATATGTAGTGTTTTATTATACTTCACTGTGAAGAGAAAAAACAATAGAGGAACAAAAAATATAAATAATTACATATTAGATAATTACTAATTATATAGGAAATGTATGAGGTTTTAAATATTAAATATATTGACATGATATATATAAAAAAAATACTTTATAGCATACTATATATATATATATATATAATATTATATATATACATTATATATATAATATATATATATATATATATATTATATATATAAGTACTTTTAATATTAAAACATAAAAGGAACCGTGAAGATTAAAAAGAAAAGGGAAAATTTGTTTTATTATCCAAAACAATATTGCATTCGCTTTTTTAAAGTAGTCCCCATTCGCCCCCTGTAAACTTTTCAGATGAAAATTTTCTTTCAGTCATGTAAAAGGTCCAAGGTCCCTTTTCTTACCTATCGTATGATTGTTGATTTTACTGTATATCGATTATATATCGATAAAGATTTAAAAACAATTTTTTATTTTAATGTGAATAGAAGTTAATTTAAAAGAAAACTAAAAAACACAAACAAATGAGCGAAAATAGCCAAACATGGAGTTTCAACAAAATAATTAAAACTATAAAAAAGGTGATATTGTATTAACCTACAAATTATTAATAGTTCTGAGGTCAGAAATGAGATGTAAGTGAATCATACGAAATTGTGCTATCAAAGCGACTGGTCACCTTTTGAAGTTATGCAAGATAATTTCCATTTCAATGTGACGAAATATATGAAAATGTGTGTATGGTACGCATGAGCAAAAACATTTGCAGTTGATCATTTAGAGAAAACATACGTCTTGAGAGAAGTTCTTTTCGACGGTTGTCAAAACCATGTAAGATCACTTTTTGAGTATATGTCTCCCAAACAGAATAGTCGCAGACGACACAAATCTTAAGCTAACCTCAACTAACCTAACCTATCACCTAGAGCCCTGACCATAACCTAACCCACAAAACCTCAACCAATATTTTTCAAAGAGGTGCCAAATATTTTTTCTCTTTGTTCCTAACAGGTGGGTCGGTGTGTACGTAACCTACAAGCAAAATGCTTGTAAGAAAATATGTCTATAGTAATGTCTAACTAAGCATTACCGAAAAAAGGCCAAAAAAATCAGTAATTTAATTACTAATGCGAATTATTTATTCTCTTTAATAGGTCAAGTTTTCATTAACCATCAAGAGTATCAAGGGCAGTTCATCTAAAAGCATCGATAGCCTGGCGATAATTTATGGCTTTTTTTGAGTTTTTTCTAATTAAATGGAAAAAGAACGAAGATTATATAAAATTTCTGGAATGTACTCGCTAAGGTATATAATCCCGTGAATGATAATGATGAGAAAGAACTGATGAATATACTATCTATATATATACACAATTAATATAATACATTACTAAACATATATATAACTATAAATTATATATATGAGAGTACAATCACTCTATATAAAAGTATCATAATATAATAAATTATAGAGTATATATTTTAACTATTTCCTAGCATTCCGTGGTTCTTGGGTCAAGAAACCTTATAGTATAGTTGAGTATTAGTATAATATATAGTATGATAGAAAGAAAAGTGAGAAATATATATTATATAGATATATATAATATATATTATACTGCAAAAAGATTAACGTGCGGAAGACATACCTGTATAACTAATGAGAACAGCAGTATACTTCGTCGTTGAGCATATATTACTATCGTTTTCATGAACAACAAATATTAACACAACGATAATACAATAACTAAAAAGACAGATTTTATCGAGGTAATAGAGAAATAGTACCGGTAAGTTTCAAGTTATGGCGTTTATACGGAGTATAATCACGTCTTTCACAATATGTTACGGTAATAGTAATAGAATTTATTGTTAATTCTTCCGTTTTATATGACTGAGAATCACTCCCTAAACAATACTTAAGAGAGGTATATTAAAGCTTTATCAGAACACAAATATAATCTAGTCTTTGACCTATAGTCGATGTCAACTTGCGGCCAGCGAGCTTAGAGCACGGAGACACCTTCAAGCGTAAGAATAACTTTATTAATATAGAATAACCTCAAAGTAAGAGTATCAATGAAGGGGTGTCCAAACACGATATTTTCCCAGTCTTCAATGCTTAATTATATAACAAGCAATAATTATACTAGAGAGTCCATATCAACATTTCAGAGCATCCACAACAGATGCAACGAGTAAATGTGTGCGAATAGTTTCCGAATATCAACCTTAGTTCGCCAGAACGTTCCTCGATTAGGTCGAACATACGCGCATGCGCGCGATTCAGATGTATTCGTCCCAGATGTAGTCTTTTCTCTAGTGCGTGCGCCACATACTGACATTGGCGAAGTCCTGAGCGTAAAGCTTTCTGTGTTCTAGAATGAATTTGCTAAGTGTGAATCTGTTATTACACGAAGTCAAGCGTGCGGTAATCGAGTTTACCGACTCTCCAATGTGATCCTACCATGGATGGAGCACACACAACACTTCGCCGATGGTAATTAAATAGCAACATTGTTGCTACACTAATCGGATGTCTATTGTAAGGCAAAAGTACAGGACAGCTCCAAAGTGCACCGAGTACATAGATGTTGGACCGTATTCAGTGGCCATCGGTCTTCTTCAGTAGTCCTAAGAAATTGAACCGGTATCCGGATTAGAGCAAGTCCACACAAGGAAAACCTGAATGTCTCTAAAAAACTCGACGGTGTGATGGGAAGGTGTTAAGGGAGAGACGTTTACCACATTGCGGACATCACCTGTGTATTGCAAGCTTGGCTACAATAGCTTCTGAAAAGCACCTGACGGGACTAAGGGCGTCTTGAAAGCCGGTTTTTACTCTTTGTCCTGCGTGCAGTGTATTTGAGGCCTTCGTGAG
>JABUQX010092603.1:0-47500 GCA_015478945.1 Trachelipus rathkii | reverse complement strand
TTTTTTTTTTTTTTTTTTATATAAAAATATTTAAATTTTTTTTATATTTTTTAAAATTTATATGCACTGTATATAAAATCGAATCGTTGATAACTGTAAAAAAAAAATCAAAAAAAAAAAAATCTGTTCATAATCTGAAACATGTTTTGACTGTTTCTTTTTATATTTTTATTGAAAATATAAACAATGTGTGAAAAGCAGTAAAAAAAAACTTCAAATAATTTTTTAAAACATTTTTAATAAATTAAATGTTTATAGTTTTAATACAGTATTTACATGAATCAGAGTCAATAGTTCTCCACAATTACATAAATCAAATTTGGTAATTGTAGAGAATAATGTACTCCAAATTATTTAAATACTGTATTGAAAAATTGAAAATATATATAAATGGTAATAATAGTAAGGCAGAAGGTCTTCAATGCTGATTTTTATAAAAATCACTGCATAGACTAAAAAGATAAAGAATAAAAAAAATAAATATGACTGAGGTCTTTAGGAAAAAAAGTTACAGCCTCTCAAAGTTTGGAATAATCCCATAAGCTTTCCTTATAGTCGAACTGACCTGAACTCCCTCATAGTGCACATTACGAAATAAACAATTACAAAAAGTGAGAGAAATTCAGAAAATATAGCCAACACATATATTACGAAACCATATTATAAAACCAGTGTGAAAAATGATCTTTAAAAAGTTTAAATTTTTTTTTTCTATTTATAAGATATATATATGTATTTATGTAATATATATATATATATACTCTATATATATATATATATATTTAAATACGTAATGAAAGTATATAACAGGAACAAATGCTATTGGACATATATAGAAACCCTCACAACTATATATGTGAAAAATCCCTTAGTTGCAGATGGTATTATGACATTCCATTCCCATAGTGAATATCTTAATGTTACAAATCAATTTAAAAAAACTATATTTTATACATTAAAATTTAAAAAAACAAGTCCTAGCAGTAGCTTTAGTCTGAAAACAGACCTATTTCAAATAGTCCCATCAAGGACTGCTTCGTGATGGCTGAGTTTGTTAAACTATCCTCCCTGGTTGTTGGTTGGTCTGTTAGTAGACTTTTTGTATAATTTTTGCATTATTAGGTTTTTGTATAGGATCAATTTTTTTGCAATCTCCAAGGCGGCTTCTATTAAAGTTTGAGAAGTTGTAAATCAAGAGAGCCGGTAATTTTTCTTTTATTGTATTATGTATATTTCTGATGATTGACATATTATTGATGTTTATTTGGTGATTGTATGTTGTTTTGTGGTGTGTTAGAGCTGAATTTTCTTCGTGTGTGAGGAGGTCATATTCATGTTGATTTTTTCGCCTTTTGAAATCTATTGTTTCACCGTAGTAGTTTCTATTGCAAGAGTAGCAGGGATTTTGTATAAGCAAGGGTTTTTTTTTATTTTTGGAGGTTTGAGGACTTTTGATTGGGATATTATTGGACGGTACTAATTGTATGTAAAAGAGATGTTAAGATTCAGAATTGGTTGTTGATGTTGGGTGTGGGGGAGGGAAGTCTGTCGTGCTACTGCGTAGAGATTAAAAAGTTTAAAGTGATAATATTTTCCTTTCGCTCTTTTGTAAGCTGTGTGAATTATGTAGAGAGTGTATTTAAGTTTTAGGAAAGTATGTTTTATGAGATTAGTTTCTTGTTTTAAATAAATTAGAGGCAGATTTTTAAAAACTTACGTAAATATAGGGGTGGAAGTTTGGGGCAGCTATTTTTGTGTTATGTGTGGGTAAATGAGAGCAGTGTATGTAAGTGGGGTTGGAGATGGGTTTTCTGAATAGTGTGAATGAGGTTTTGTGTTATGATCGTTTATTATGAGTGTGTCTAAGAAAGGTATGGTGTTTGTTGCTGTTTCCATAGTATATTGTATGTCTGTATGTATTGTGTTTATGAAATCTAGAATGTTTTGTGGGTTGGTTGCATTTGGTACTGCAGCGAAAATATCGTCTACATATCTGAACCAAATGCAACCAGAAAGAAGGTGGTAGGGAAGGATGTAGTGTTCAATAGGTTCATGCATATGTTGCTAGAGCATGGGAGGGGATCATGCTCAGTCTGTGTGTTGTTTGTAGTAATGTTGATCATATTGGAAGGATTATATTATTTGTAGTGTGAGTAAAGATAGGGTGACATGATCGAGAAAAAGGATGTGCTAAGAGCTATGTTGTGTCACTGATATATTTAGATAAAAGTTCAAGGATGTGAGAAACCGGGACTGAAGTGAATAAAGAGAGTCCCGGTTTCTCACCTCCTTGAACTTTTAGTTTAAATATTTAGAGAGGAATTTTTGTGAATGAAGTCTTCTGTGTTGTTTAAGTGTGTATTTAGAAATAGTGCTAGTGCGCTTACTAGGCGCTGTTTCCTGTACACTGCTTCACAGAAAGACTCATTCTAAACCATCTCTCAACTAAACTCACACCCGAATGTGTCACCTGGCAAGCACCGTCCGGTTTCGCTCGCGACGCCGTGTATCGGTGCTAGCACATCATATCTCGGCATTACACGAACAGGCACGGTGTCCCCTACATGGTCGGTAATTACCTTGGTTCCGGGCGATGATTGACGCAACCGCAAAGCATTCTGCGACATATGCTGTAGGCTGGCTAACCTTTGTAGACACACTCACTGGCAACATCATAACCCTAAAACTCATTCAATGCCAACCACTTACATACACTGGTATTCCGGGACACATGTAACACAAAAAATAAAAACAACTTCTCACGCCACTATATTTGCGTTAGCCTAGATCTGCTCTCCAGACTATTTAAGGCAAGAGCTAATCTCATGAAACATGCTTTCCAAACAGTGCGCTATTGCATAATTGCACAGCTTACAAAGCGGAGAGGAAATGTACCAGGCTAACCCCGACCAATTGCACAAGGAAGAGACATGCATCCCCATACGCAGCTTATAATAAGCGGCACCTCATCCTCAGCCGCAGAGCCCAAGTCCCAATATAGTCAAAAATAAGACCCCGCTAACACTCTGGAAACACTACTGTTTGCACTCTGTTCCAAACTCAACATGAGCCTAGCGACTCACTCACGAAAGAAAGATAAACAACACCACACAAGCTGCCATACAATGCAAATGGCATCATATCAAATAAATCATCAAATAATACGATAAGCACTACTGTTGACCTGGCACAAACTGCCCTGAGGTACAGTGAAACAGACTCACCCTGGCTCAGCTGTCAAAGGCGAAAATCTGGTACTGAATGTAGGCAGCAGTCAAACTCATTCCTTTTCAGACGGGCTAGAGCAATGGCAGTAACAATAAAGTTTTCAAGAAGTGATAAATAATCGAATTAAGAAACTGTTGGAAATGTAATACTGTCATATCTCATCTTCAACAAGGGATTTTTCACATAACTGGGCGGAAAAGAGCTTGTATTCCTGGAAATATATATATAACATATATGTATACTGTATATATATAATATATATAGCACTAACTATATATATATAATATGTGTATATATATATATATATATATATATATATATATATATGCTCTTTCTTTTTTATCTATATATCTTATAAAATGATATATATATATATATATATATATATATATATATATATATATATATATATATATATATAATAATATATAATATAAATACATAACCATATACTACATATATATATGTATATATCTTTGTAACTGCTGCTATATATATATATATATGAATTTTTTTTTTTTTAAGTTCATACCTCATGGAGCATGGCCCCCTATTCAAGGAATAACCTTATACATCTAATAATATATATATATATATATATATATATATATATATATAATAATAATATAACTATATATATATATATATACTATATATATATATATATATATATACTCGTGGCGCATTAGGGGGGCAGGGGGCCATGGCTCCCCCCCAGAGACAAAGAAATTTTAAGTATCATATAATTTAATAAGATAAAGTGCAGAAGCTAAATTAATTTTATATAATTAGTCGCTATTAGGAAGAAATCTCGTAAGTCCATTAGTTAAAAAACTAAACTTGGAAACCATCAGAGAAAATGCAACAATAAATTTCAGCAGATTTTGAAAGAATGTGTAAAGCATCTCAATGTGAACTGAGTATTGAAATTATTGTCACCAGAATTAACAAATTCCAATAATACAGACTCATCCCTACTTCAGACCCACAGACTTATTATCGCATCCATATTTTGACATTTTGGATGATTTAATATCAGCATTAGGAGAGAGGTTTTAAATTTTTCTTGCAATTTGTCATACGAACAGGTTTAATATGCCATATGAGAAGAAAAAGAATTGTGTAATATTTTTCCAACGGAAGATCTGAAAGCCCAAATGAAGATTTAATAAAGCAGGAATGGATTTATGGAAGTTGAAATGGCATCACAGCACAGATCCTCCCAAAAAAACGCAATAGATGGACTAGTTTTTTGTTCGCAGTCACAATTCCAAATATTTAAATCTTGTTTGCAAATACTGGCAATTTTACCCGTGTTTAGTAGCTGAGTGAAAGAAGCTTTCCAACAGTAGGGCTTTGAAAACCTACTTGAAGTATATTGGAGACGAAAGACTTATTGGACTTACCCTCCTCTACTTACATCGAAATATTGAAATAAAAATTGAAGATGTTATCTCGAACCTCGCTCACATCTCAGGAGATTAAATTTAACAATTTGGGTAAAAAGATGATTTTTAGTAATTCATATAAATTCTTCCATTTTTTTTTCTTAGGAATTTAATAATACATGCTTCACTTTATATATATATATATATATATATATATATATATATATATAACTATATATATATATATATATCTTATATATATATATATATATATATATATATATAACTTATATATATATATATATATATAAAAAGAACTATTTTTGTTTGGCCCCCCGAAAATTTATATCATACTGATATATATATATATATATATATATATATATATATATATATATATATATATATATATATATATATATACTACTCTCTCTCTATATATATATACTATATATAATTTATATATTTATTAGGGATGCCCGGATCTCCGGCTCTGGCTTGGCCGGGGTTCCAGCCTTTTTAAAGATCTCCGGCCGGAGACCACTAGTCTTCGGCTTTCTCCACGCCCGGAGACCTATATTTTTGAAAGTGTTATAAAAATAGTTATATTCATTTGAAAGTAATAATCTGACATGTAATTAATTAAACTTTTTAAAGTTTGATTAATTTCATCAGAGATAAAGAATTTCTTTAACTTATTTTGTTGTTGAAAGTGAGATTCGCCATTTTAAGTTAAACTAACTAATATTATAACTAATAAGTAATATATAATAATATGAATAGGCCTATAGTTTCTATTACTAAATTGACTAATTATTTTTGATAAACTTGATCGAAAGGTTTCATATCAAAAATGAAAACCTAATAAAAAATATTACTTTATAAGTCTGGTTTTAAAAATACATTTTAGAAAATAGATAAGGTAATACAGAAATGGGTAAATGGTAAAAGAACTTAAACTACATGCCATATCTGACCAAAAGACTAAAAAATTATGATATATATCCTTAACCCATAACAAAAAATACACTTTTGATAAATCTAGTTTTGAAAATGTAATACAGAAATAGAGTAAATGAAATTGGTCATATAACTTTTAAGCTACAATACCATATCTGATAAAAAGACTAAGAGTATGATATATATCCTTAATCTTTTAATTATTAAAAAGAATTTTAAGTTTTAACAAACTAACATTTGAAACTATATATATATATATATATATATATATATATATATATATATATATATATATATATATATATATATATATATATATATATATATATATATATATATATATATATATATATCACACGGCTTTTGTTTATATATATTTTATAAAGTGCATGTACTAGCTGCTATAGATAATGTACATAGAGTATCACAATAAATTTTTGAAAAATAAATTATATTGTTAAACACAAAGTCAGTGAAAGGAAAGTTAAATAGCTTATGCATTGCTATTTAGGTAGCCATTCTTTAACATTTAAAATCAAATGCTCTTAAATTATGATGAAGAAACAGGAGCTGATCAGCTAGTTTTGGAGAAAGAATTCCGTTTACATGTATAAATATTAACTGCTTGGCTAAACATTCTCTAGCTAAATACACTTGAAGGTGGAGCAGAGAGATATTTCCTATCTAATTGAGGTAAGATGCAATCAGGACAAAGAGCTTTCTTTCTTTCCACCATAACAGTGGATCAGCATCCGATTTTCGTTCCATAAGTGGTGCTGCAAAATATTTATCCACAGTAGTTTGAATAGTATTTTCTAATTCATGTTGTTTTCTCTCACTGCTACTTCTACATTTGCATTTAAACTTCATTTTCTTCTGACGATTTTTCTTGTAGCATGTTATCAAAGCACTTCCAGAAATTTGAATGTGTTTCCTTCTCGATATCTGCCGTTTCATTTTCAGATTCTTCATGTGAATCTGTATGAGACTGATAATTTTGATCATCATTTTGTTCATCAGAATCTGAACTTAATTTAATATTTTCTTTAGCTTTTATAAAAAGTTTTACTTCTTCTTTAAGACTAAATTTTATTTTATTCTAATCAATAATATCAAAGGGAGCTAATTTGTATTGTGGATTTAGAACTGTAGGAAGTACATAAAGTTTCTTCTCTTTAATGGTACCAAAATGTTCAGAAACAGAATTTAAAAGTTCATCTATCATAGTTTTTACACCGCTATATTTCCAAGTTTTAGCTAAATATTTTTGCAATACATTAACTGCAGGTATTACAAAAGATAAATCTACATCATCATCACTCGCTCTTTTAGTTAATTCTTCAAATAGTTTCAGCAATCTAATTATATTCTTCATTAGCTTCCAGTGATTTTCATTTGCGATTTCTAGATTGTTTTTCGAATTTGAAAAATATATAGTAATTGCAATTTTTTGTTCTATGATTCTTTGCAGCATATAATATGATGAATTCCATCTTGTTTCCACATCTTGGATAACTTGTGTATTGGCAAATTTTGAGATTTTTGAATTTCAGTTAACTTAGTTGTAGCAATTGGATATCTACTAAAATGACCTACAATTTTCCTACATAAAGTAATTAAATCTTTAATTGATTTTTGAGAAAATATAGCATCATGTATTACTTACTAGCTGTAAGGAATGAATAAAACATGTCTCATTTATAACAGTGCATTATCTGTTAGGACAACATGAATATTTTCTTTTTTTAAATCCCAGCTCTTAAGTATTTCATCACTTTTTAGACATATATTTTCTGCTGAATGAGAAACACTAAAACTAATGATACTGATTCGTAATGTTCCACTCTTCCTTTGAAAATCTTTATCAATCCAATGCCCTGACATACTTATAAAGCTTTCATTGTTATATGAGCAAGTCCAAATACCTGATGTTAATGGTATTGCTTGAATTGCTTGCAGCTGAAGTGTTATTTTGTTCTTTACCCTTTTAAATATTGTTGGGATAATTTCTTCTGAAAAGTACCTCCTTGATGGAATATTATATTGTGGACATAGGTGATTTATTAATCTCTTAAATCCAATGTCTTCTACAAAAGAAAATAGCAGATTGTCCACAGCAATCATTTCCCCAATTTTGAAATGAATTTCTGTGCTTTTTCTATCATTAATGTCCCAAATCTTTGTTTTATGTTATTTCAAACATTGTAGGCTGAGGAAATCTTTTTTTAATAGAGGTGGAAGTTGATGATATGGATGGACATGGATCATCATCTGCTGTGTCTGTGATATCATGTTTTCTTTTTTTGGCCACCTTTCCTCTTGAAGATTCATATATTTTTTATCTTCAAATATGTGGTTTTATGTTTCTTTTCAAGATGATCCAGTAAAGGTTTTGTGCTATAATATTTTGACCCTTTCTTTGCGTTTCCTCTTGATAGTAATGTATTAACAGTAGCGCACAAGTAGTTCACACCTCACGGGTTTATCCATCGCTTACTTTAATCTTAAAGTAATCCCACACTAGAGAAGACATAATATCCAGAATGGAAATTAATTACAGATTTTCTTAATATTTTTAAATAAAATCTGTAAAAAATAAAAATAATATATATATATATATATATATATATATATATATATATATATATATATATATATGCTATATATATATATATATATATATATATATATATATATATATATATATATATATATATATATATATATAGATATATATAACTCTTTCTTTACATATATATATATATAATATATGTATATATATGAAAATATAATGTTTCGTTCTCCGGCCGGAATTTAAATTTTCATTCTCCGACCTCCGGCCAAAATTGTTACTTGCATCACATATATATATATATATAATATATATATATATATATATATATATATATATATATATATATATATATATATATATATATATATATATATATAATATATATTTATATATCTATACATATATATATATATATATATATATATATAATATATATATATATGAACATTGTTAGGCTTACATTTATGGAAACCTAGATGCATTTAGATAGGTTTAGGTGTATAGCATTAATGATCTATATAGGTTAGGGTAAGGTATACAGCATTGACTATCCATATAGGTTAGGTTAAGGTGTATGGCATCTATGATCAATGTAGGTTAGGTTTCTGTTTACAGCCGTCCAAGTTCAGGTTATAATAAGTTTGTTAATTGTATACAATAAAGCTATGTAAATTAACAAATATAACCTGAACTAGAAAAGTTAATATTAATAAATAATATTATTAATATTCGATAAACATTTTAAATTTGTTTAATAAACATTGTATATCAATGCAAAAAGGCATTACTCTTCAAAGAATGATTTTTTGTGTATTTTACCAGGCAAATAACATTTTAAAAACCAACAGTAAGTTAACATGTTGCCTTCCCATCTTCCCAGATATTTCTTCCATTGTGTGATTATCCTGAATCCTGATGGAACCTTTCCCATTTTCACTCACTGTAGTCTCCACAATTTTCAGGAAAATAATTAAGATGTGATTTTAGAAAATGCATATTTATGGACATGCATGCTTCTAGTGCTTTGAAACTTCTCAACATTTGTTCATTAACATAGACCTACTCATGTTCTGAACTTTGGTGATTTCCAAGAAAGTTATTCACAACTAACTTAATTGCTTGCCATGCTTTCTTTTCTATATCACTCATCACTTTTTCAAACTGGATATTCTTCATTAAGGTTCTAATTTGGGGGCCATTAAATATACCTGCATTCAATTTAGGGTGATTATGTTTCTGTTCAATCAATTATAAGTACTTTATTTAAAATATAAACTTAAAATGTATAAAAATGATTAAAAAACTTAAAATAATTGGGGTAGACCTTTTTTGTACATTAAATACATAAAGAAATTTAAGTTACTATAACAACTCTCCCTTCTATAGGATTTTATATATATACAATCAGGAGAACCTGCTGCTGTACTGGGTGAATTGGTTTAGTAAAGATTTAATTTCTTTTAACCTCAATTTTGAGCTCTAAGCCTATTTATTATAAGCATACCAGAGCTATCAGTCTAAACTATTATTCAATCTTTAATCAGTAAACAGTAAAGCAAAATAAGCATTGAAAATGTTAACATAACTTATTTGATAGTATATTTTCATCAAATTTAATTAATGAAACTGTTTTAAATTTATAAAATCCATTAAGCTTATGTTCATGTCCTTGCTATTAATTTCCACCTTTCTCTTTACCTTTATTAACCAATTAAGTTCATTTCTGACATTTTTACTACTATTCCTTACAAAGTTAATTAAACCATTTCCCTTTAAATTCATTTCTAACTTATAATTATCAAACTTTAACCTCCATACTATTACTCCTGAATATTTAAAACTGCTAATTTTCACTTGATTATTTTCTCATATCTCTATTCCACTGATAGGTTTTCTTTTTTATCTCCCTAATGGGTCTTTCTTTAAAATATACAGATTGAATATTATTCATATTTTGCTTGAAACCTTCCCATATGACAAAATTTTGATCTTGAAACTCTTTATTCCATTCATTTAAGTTAAGAATGGCTCAAAACTTGCTATAATCACAGTTTCTGAAATTGATTATCTCTCCATTATTAACTAGTGATTTGAGCCCAGGTAACACATTCAAGTTAAATATAATTATGATCACTACCCAATGAATTCTCAACTCGCCTTATCCGTTATACTTTCATTGCTTGATAATACTAAATCCAAAAGTGCTCTGTGTCTTATAGGTTCATGTACCACCTGACTCAAACTACTAGTCGCGGAATCCTGCTTGATGTCATGAGAATTATAATTTTTCATTTTGACTGGCTTTTCTTTGTCATCATGCTTTGATGATTTCCATCACCATCTCTACATCTAATTGACTCTAGGTGGTTCTCTAAAATGTCCCTCTTCTGTACAGTTTTTGTGTAATATCTACCTATATAGATTCAACAGAATTATCGTTTTTAACATAAGTGCTACATTCTACCATTCCTTCTACACTAGTATGTGTGAAATAAATATCCATCTATTTCATATTTCTGAAATAAGTCGCCATAAAATGCCTCATTAACCTATGCTTCAATAATACAAATAATGTCTAGATTCTAATCTAATTGGCCTATTATTATTATTATTATTATTATTATTATTATTATTATTATTATTTCTTCTAAGGTTCAACATATTCTTATTTGCATTATCAAAATTTTTTTAATTTTAATTTTAATTTTTAACAACTTTTATATATTCCACCATGAACCCCACCACCACCATTTACACTCATCCCCACAACTACCAGTACCAAGATTAAGACCTTCACCCCTAATCTTAGCCTAGTGTTCTGACAGATAGATTTCCAGACTGGCTCTAAGAATCTTGATGCTCTATCGACTGAGGTGAATTTTGTCTCTTGAAAAGGGAACCTTATTCAAAGATTTACTTGGATCCAAAAATGGAATAATTTCTGTTCATTTATTTATAAAGTTCTACCTACCCATTCCTGTCCTCCACCAAACCTAGGTAATATTCCAGAAACTAGTCCATCTTCCACATGTTTTCATTCTCTGAATTAGCATCATATAACCTGATATTAGCTCAGGACTGACATTCTATGACGTGTATTTTTAAGGTTTGTCAAAAACTCTGGTCAGTGAATTTTTCAAATTATAGATTTTGAAATGGGAAAAACTTTGATAACAAAAAATTACCTAAAGTGTTTGTTTTATGCATCAATTTTGATTTTTTAGATACCTAATATAAATGAGAACCTACTCAGTTTTACTGACCTGATTGAGAATATTAATTTTTGTATGGCTAACCCAGTGGTCAGCACCCTCTTCAGTGTTACCCCAAATTATATAGCTATTTGTAAAATGATATTAGACAGACATGGAATTGGAGGAAAAAAACTAATTGCTTTTAAAGTTATTGATATAGCATCAAAATTAGTGCTATTCTGTCAGTAATTTGGATTTGCCTTTGTTTTTTAGTTTGAGAATGGAAATTCTTGTTAACAAAGAAAGGTTTGCAATTGTCAGAACATTTTTTCACTTCATGTACAATTTTGAAAGTTTTCTGCTCCTGATAAACAAAAAATGGATATGTCTTGTTCTGATATTCAATGCGTTGGATAGAAGTTCAAGATATGCATCTGCCAATAAATACTCCAGGCTCTTCTGGCACATTAGCAATTTTACAATTTATGGAATTCACTCTACCCAACTGACAGTATGTGAATCAAGTGCTGGATAACAATCAGAAAACCAGTTACTGGGTTTTATAAGATTGCCCTATAACTGAATCCTTAATGTTACCAATAGAAAGATTTTCACAATCTTCTAAATCAGTTAACTTGAGAGTGGCAACTTATCTTGCTTTTGTTATACTTAGTGACTCTAATGCAGAAGCTTAGATCAAGAGTCTAAGTGCTGATTTCTTTTCTATGTGCAAAATGACAAAGTCATAAATGTTTGATTTTTTGTGTTTGTGGCTGTTTAAAGTTTTAAGTAAATTGTAAATTTGTTTACATAGGTGTAGTTTATAGTTAGAGACGCAAGTGTTTTCACTGCTCATATATTTGACAAAATATTAATGAAAATGGGAATCATTCCAGGTCGTGAAAGCTTGTAGAACTGATGAATAGAATAATAAAGTTCTGTAAGGGGTTTGTGGGGATACCTTTTTACAGAAAGGCATTTCCTTATTCAAGGAGGGGAAACTATCTAAGAAGTTTCTCCTAGTAGGATCTGCAAGAGGTATTTGAAATGCATCTTCAAACACAATCACTCAACCATTCTGCCACAGTAACTTATTTTTAAATCTAAAAATCATTCTTGTTGTTATGCACTGTCTTTCCTAAGATAAAGTGCCCTGCACTGTCTTTCCTTAGATAAAGTGCCCAACCATTATAGAGAGTACTGCTCACTACCTAACTTGTATGATTATCACTAAGGTTTATTATTTCTAACATTCATTAGCTTTATTCAGGGCTTCTAAACACTGTCCTGACACTTTCAAATTATTACTGATAATCATACCCAAATCTTTTTATATCCACTTTGTTGTCTGATGTGTTAAAGGTGGGGCTGAAGAGTGTATCCAGCCACCATTCACACCAGAAACATTTCCTATACACAACCACTCCTGTCACGTACACAACCTAATACTTAAATACTTAGAGATAGTTGTGTGTAGCCAAGGGTGATTTGGTCATAATTTACCATAAACCATAAGAGGTGGGGCCATTCCCACCTTTCAATTACAGTCACAGTAAAGATTCTGTTAAGTATAATAACAGATATTACACTTATATTTAAAGTGTATAATTAAATAATGACAAATAGTATCAAGGGGAATTAACTTACTTAATGCAAACAATGAAGTATCATGTGATGTTAGCCTCCCTTCTGCCCAATACAAAGACTTTAGATCATTCTAATCATATGAAATTACAATCATCTAAAAATGCATACGATTGACTACAATATTTGAAGAAGAATGCAGTTCAAACCCATTGCATTTACAAAACAATAATTAAAATATAACCTAAATTATAAAGTCAATGATTGGACAATTGTCACTCATAATAAGAAAAATTATATAATGTAAATCTGGTGAAAGCCATTATTGGCTGCAACACACTTACTCTAGCCATTCCTCATACAATCATACATTTCATTATTGAAATTCATACTAGAGTAACGTAGATGAAAAACCTAACACTTTTTGTTGTTAAAAAATTCACTTGCCACTTTTCATACTATCCAAGAAGTTTTATTTAAATCATTTTGAACCCTCATACAATCCCTCAATATTTTTGACAGGATAGGCAAGTTTATTGTCTTCAACAAACTTAAAAACAACACTTCCATTTCCAGATCATTAATATAGATTAAGAATGGAAGTAGACTCAACACAAGGGCCCTGAGGACCCCACTCTTCACTAGCCCCCATGATTTTTATTGCCACTTAATATTACACAGTCTTCTCTTTCAACCACTCCCTTACCCAATTATGTATAACTCCTTAACACACTTGAGATAACCTGTTTCATCCTTTTAGTGATGTAACAGTATTCAGCTCAGGCTAGATATCTTGCCATTTCAAAAAGCTCTAGCTATTCCTGAGTATTTTCAATATTTAGCCTCTGGTCAGTTATATTTTTCTATAAGGATTTGAACATTTTTTTCCCATAATTAAAAATCTGAATATTTATTAGTTATAAAAATATTTAGCTTTAATTTTGTATATAGCTGCAAGAAATAGTGATACTTTTTATATAGTTATGTAAGATTTTTTCTTTAAACAATGTAATTTACTATATAAAAGTATTCCAATTATTATGATACAAATATTCATGAAACACACACAAAAAGAAAATGGTAGCTCATTATCACATTAAACTAAAAATTATCAAAATTCAAAATTTGCTATAATTATTTTTACAATTCATTCAGTTTCCATAAATTTTTTCTTAAATATTACAAAACTTTCTTAAATATTACAAAACTTTCATTCAGTGTGTTTCTCTGTATACCCAACCATTTGACATCTGTTCCCAATTGAATTGCCAGTTTTAGAGTAGCTACCTCGAAAAAAAGAATTTTTTTTAGCATTTACAGTAGATAGTAGATAAAATTTTTAGATTCATGCCTTCTTAGCTCCTATATATCATATCCAAGAATAAAAAATGTAGATTTTTTTTCCCCATTACCTGGAACATGGGTGAAAATTGCCAAAGTTGAAAATTCTCTCAATTTTTTTTCTTTTACTGTTAGTTCAATTCTTATTAAACTTTCAGAATAGACTGAATTGGATGAGGTATATCTTTTCTAAACATTTTTCTATATACCCAATAATTTGACCTCTGGGAATATTATTGTGCTGCCTGTTTCAAATTGAACATCATGTACCCAGAGGTAAAATGTATGTAGGAAAATGCCTAAATAAAAATTGTGTAACTTGTTAAATTCTATTGATAATTTCATTGTTAAAATTGTGATGAATATTGAAAAATTATATCGGATTTTCACTTTTGTCAAAGTTCTCCCCGCAACCAAAAAATTACAAAAAAAAAAATTAAATAAATCTACATTTTTGTATTTGCATTTGTGCTTATGAAACGTTAGAAATGCTTGAGTTTGCATTTGTTTTTGTCAAACAGCGTAAAATCGTGAAAACATATTTCTATATACCAATAATTTGACCGCTGTTAATATGAGTGTGTTGCCTGTTTCAATTGAACATCATGTACACCCAGAGCTAAAATGTATGTAGGAACACCATTCCTAAATAAAAATTGTGTAACTTGTTAAATTCTATGATTAATTTCATTGTAAAATTGTGCCATAATATGAAAAATCTATACGGATTTCTTCCACTTTTGTCAAAGATTCTCCGCCCGCCCAACCAAAAAAATTACAAAAAAAAAAAAATTAAATAAATCTACCATTTTGTATTTGCATTGTTGACCTTATTGAAACGTCCCCTAAAACGCCCTTGAGTTTGCATTTGTGTTGTCAAACAGCGTAAAATCGTGGAAAAGCTCATCAAATTCAAAGGAATTTCACTTAATTCTTGTAAGTTCTTTTCCTGTGCTTCAGAATTTAAGCAACGGCTTCTACGAACACAACTAAAGATGGCAGGTAGTATCGTCCATTGTTGTGAATGCTTTCCATTCAATAAAAAATTAGCTTTAAAATCTAATTTTTTTCTTCCAATCGATAAACTCCATCACAATAGATTATCAATTATTTGTAATATAAAACCATTTAGCTTTTTGTTTATTCCAAAACAATGTTGTCCATCTCAAAACACTGATTCCAATTGTTTTGTAAACAAAAATATTATATAAGTAAATCATTTTTATGCAAACAAAAATTTTGAGCTAAAACCTGGCCCTAAGCCTTCTTATCTAGCACGTACACACAATACAAAGAAAACCGGCTTTATTTAGATTTTCTTTCTTTTGGATATATATATAAAAAAGAAGTATTATATAAAGATCAATATGTAAATTAATAAAATTGAAGTTTCATCTTATCTTTTAATGATTCCCAATTATATCTACTCCAAAGATTTCATAAAAATCTGATTATAAATCAGTTAAACTATCTTTTTCATTTCCTAGCAATTTAATAGATATAAAATTGTATAAAGTAAAGTAAAACAACAATCATACTAAAAAATTCTAATCAGAAAATCTAGATTTAATAAAAAATATAAATCAATAAACTTAAATTATCAAATCCCTTACTCACTAACAATGTTTGAAAAATAAAAACATCAGCATTTCAGCCGATTCAAAAGTTTTCATCTGAGATGTAGGATGTTCGTTAGCTTGGTTAAACATACCTCTTGTGGTTAAAAGTTAGGACCATAGATAATTTCTTGCACAGTCTGAAGTAACGCAATCTATAAGTCTTTTATATAATTAATTCTATATATACAAACAATAAGTCTACTATGTTTCGTTTTCTCTAAGTTGAAAAGGTTTATGATAAACTTTTTAGGACTGTAATTTGAAAGTTGGAGATAAATACACGAAAAAGTAACGCTTGGCTTTCACATCTGGTCTTTGATCAAAATCATGGCTAGTTATATATATAAATAATAATATTATAGTATAGTATAATACTATATATATATATTAATATTATATATATAAATATATATAATATATATATATATATCCAATACCTATTAATTTTAACACCCCAGAACTAGTTGTAAGGTGCGTGACACGCACCAGAGCAAAAACAGGAAAGTAGTAGAAGAATTACACAAGTCGAAAAGCCCAACCTTACCACCCCCTTATACCTATTAGTGAAGAGAGCTTGAAGCAGTCAGAAAATCCACCCATCGGACTGTCACAAAAGACCCTCGACAATAATCTTGTCAGTGTGGACTCATCCCTTAGCCCAGTGGCAACAACCATAACCCCTCACCAAACCCCTAGAGTTTCACTCCTATTATGCACAGCTTTCTTCTATGTACTCACCCAAAAACTCCATTTCTCTACTACCATGCATTCCTTGACTGACTCAATCCAACTTTCTAACGTCTCCAGTTGGTCGTTTCCACCAAATCGACCACTACCCACGTATAACATTTTTAACCAAAAACTGACTATCTACTATCATTTCCACATGACCAAACCATCTCGATGACTTACTGTTCCATTATTCTCTCATTATTATCCCTTTCTCACACGACAAAAACTCTGTCTAATACGTTCACAATCCTCAATTTTTAAATCAGTCTTCTCGCAACCACTAATAATGCCCCTAAGATTGTCCATCTGAACACATTGTACTTTAATCTTATACCTCTTATCCAGACCATAGTCTAATCCACAACTATACATTAAACCACTTAACAACATACCCAATAAACCTGTAAGGACCTAGCACACTTCAGATTATCCTTCATTATCCGACCAACGAGAATTCACCAGCCCACCTTCCTGCCAATCACAACTTTCCTACAACCACACTGTCTCATCATCCTTTCCCTTTTCATCCAACATATACCTAAATCTATTTAAACTCGCGACACTGTTCCAGTCTGGCTCACTACTCTAACAACTTCAACATCGAGGACTTCCTCGCTTCACAAACCATAACCCTATTACTCGAATATCTACAATTTACTTTCAAAGCCCTCCTTTTACACACCCTGCCAAATCTCTACACCAAATCCTTTCAAACTCTCAGATTCACCACACAAACACAAATTCCAATCCCAAAAATAGGTAGCCGCCTCTCCACTTCTTTCCATATCCTCCACCACTTCTAACTGCACCTTGCTCCGTCCCACCTCTAATTGCTTTCATAACCCCATCCATATACAAAAATTTAATAAAATAGAATATGACCTATCCCTGCCTTACTCCGCTATTAATATTTAACCAAATCACTTTTGACACCATTTATTCTACACACCTTCACCATCCTCCATACATATTTTGATCTCCATTCTAGAAGCCTACCACCCAACACCAAAACTATATCAGAAGCACCTGCCATAAGAGCTTTCCCTATTAATCCGTTATCTTAGCCTGTTGCAATATCCATAAAAACCAAAATACTAATTTATTTTCTCCTCCCTTCCATTTTCTCCAAATCCATTGTTTCAATGTCAAAGATCTGATCCACCACATTCCCTCAACCACTCCTAAATGCACCTTGTTCTTCAACCAGTATTTACTCCTTTAGTGATTTATCAAAAATGCACTCATTCGATACAAAAACACCAGCCATATTATCTTCCGAAATACAAGTCAAATACTCAATAAATCTAATTCCCCCTTATAGATTCCACCAGTTCCCTTTACTACTCCGCTACTTAATTATATTAAGGGTACTATATGCTGCTCTCTTCCAATTCCTCGGAAATATACCCTCCACACATAAATTGGTTTGTTTTACACAACTTCCAAATCAATTAATTCATCATCTCGCCTCCATTCTTGATCATGCTCCTCACCAGCAATTTTCATCTGATACCTGCGACCACCATTTCCTTCATTATTCTCACCACTCATACCGTGCCTACTATGACCCCCATCCCCAAAATACCCGCGCGCGTATTCCTTCTTAAGCTTACCGCAACCTCACTACATACCACGCACCTTCAACTCTCATTAATGCCAATGTCTTAGTACCACTCGATTTTCGAAGTCTTTTTTCCCTCTACTCATACACTCTACTGTGTTCCCACATGTTCCACTCAGCTTATGAAAAAACCCCCATTTTCACCCCCCTATGTCATTCACTTCTACATGCAGATTTCCCCTCTATTCTCTCGCCACTTAACCTTCCCGCGCTTTCCTATCCACCCAGAGCTTCCTTATTCTCTTTGTAAGTTCCTCCATTCATTCCTACATTCCATAACTGTTTATTAAACTCATGTTTTTCCTACATATTGCAACCTTTAGTAATTCTTTTTTTTCCTCGGTGCTCAAATCTATATAATTCCAAACGAGCTTCTTTGTGAAATTTCATTCACTCCTTAGTACACATAACCAGCTTTTTTTTCACTGTTGAGATCCGCTGTCATCGCGGCTCCCTTCACTCCCACCACTCACTGTTGCCAGTTCTTTACTTCCGACTTACACATCCCACATACGGTCTACTTCTTGCACTACCACAAGTGATTCCAATTTGTTTCAGTTTTCAACTGTAGTTTCACACTTTCAACTGATTATCTTGCAGCGCCCCGCTATTATATACTATTTATATATAATCTATTAATGCTAATACATAATAAATTCAGCCTATTCCGCTCTACACTTCATTTATGATCTACTACTAATCACTCACCTCCTCATTTATATGTTAATATATAACCATATCGTATTATATATATATAAATAAATCATAACTGTCCTTCATCTTCAGTCGTCTCGCTTTAATTATCTCAATCTAATACTATATATAATATTTACCTTATCGATATCCTAATATTCATATATATTAGGATGAATATTAATCTATTTATGTATAAGTATGCTATAATGAGTATATAGCGTATGATATACTATATATATAATTTTTTTTTTTTATCAGCACTGCGCTAAATAGCCCCTAATATTGCCATCGCCAACACATAACTTTATAATCTCTCATACCCTCTTATTCCAACCATAATCGTCACTTCACTCATTATCATTTTAAACATCAGGCTAACACAACATTTACTCTCCGAGCAACACCTTAGCGCACACAATTCAATGATCATATATATCCTCTTACTATTCACGCATATCCCTGAACTTTTTCAACTGCACCCAGCACCTTCTGGCCATTCACAAATCTTTTCTACTACCTCTTGCATCATTCCGTTCCCTTCATGCTAGATACAACTGGATAAAATATTTAAATCTGAACTTGCCCAGCTGCTCGATCGAGTCTAACTATAACTCCCACCCCTGAAGGTACTGTCCTCCTTCAACTCCAACTGTTTCGCAACGTTACTCTTATCTCTATTTATACTTACTAATTGTCCTCTTTTTAAACACTTTTCCAACATGTTTATGATAATCTCTCCATCTCAAGACTACTCTCACACTTACACCATCTTATACAACAACCAAATTCATCCGCCGAAGGTGGTATACACACGTAGGGGCACCCCCCTGGTCCAAACCACCGTGCATCCTCACCACCATCTTCACATTCCACCAAATTTCCTCTGCCACCCTCTAATCTCCTATATTTCCCTTGTCCACATTCAACCCTCAATCCATTCATCACCAAACATAGCTGAATATATGCCCAAGGGACATAACAACATCTCCTGCCTCACTCCCTATTAATATTTAAACCAATTCACTTATGATCACCATTATTCATACACACCTTTTACTATCTCATACATACTTTGATTCCATAGAAGTCTACCCACCAATACTCACCCTATATTCTATACTAACACCGCCACTAGATGCTTCCCTATTAAATTCTCATCATACTCCTGTTGACAAATCCATAACAACCTAAATACAATTTACATTTTTTCTCTCCCTCATTTTCTCATTCAAAATATGTTTCCAATTTAATAGATTGACCCACACCATCCTTCTACCACTCCCTAATCGACTCTTTTTCTTTCACAATCGAGTCCTGTCACACACTGAATTGTTTCGTTACGTATAAATATTACCTTTACCAATATCTTCAACTATCAAAACACTTTCAAAAAACTAATTCCCTAATAATTCCTACAGTTCCCTTATATAAGGGAAGGTTACTGTTTATTTTTCTCTCTCTTTTTTAAGCTATAATACATATATATATTATATATATATACTATATAAATATTATTTATATACATATATAATTAATTAATAGTATATATATAAATGATATATATAATTATAATATTATATATATAATACATCTATCTTATTTAAAATTATATATTCTATATATATATATCATATATAATTATAATATATAAATACAATATAATAAATATTATATATATATATATATATATTAATGCGTATGAAATGTTTTGAAAAAGCGACCCACACATTTTTAGACCAAAAATTTTCTAAGTTCAAAGAAAATTTCCTAAAAGTTCAATAAAGTAAAGGCGTTTTGATTGGCAAGAATTCTGAAACGGTAAAGAATTCTTCACTTCTCATTATTTGTCAAATTTTTTCCAAAAGGAAGAAAATTTCCAGCGAAATCAAGAATTTTTCTTCCATCCACAACATTCATTCGTCGTCTTCATCTTCTTGTTCTATCGTCTGCAGAGTTTGACGTCACATGAAATCGTCAAAAATGTTTAATTTTCAAGTACTCTTAAAAAATTTTCAGTTACGAATTAATGAATTATTTATTTTCCAAGAAAGGTTGTTGATGATAAATTATACATTTATCACAAACTTGAACATTGAACCTGTATATATTTCAGGTTTGAAGTCACCTCGAAGTTATCATGTTCAAACATTGGTTTTTTTAAACAAATCACATATATTATAATATATATATATAATATTACTTATATATACTATATTAATATATATATACTATATATATACTATATATAATATAGTACTAAATATATATATATAATATATAATAAATATATATACCTATATATAAATTATACATTTATCACAAACTTACATAAAACAGGAAAAAAAGCTAAGTAAGATTTTTGCCCTTACTGATGAAATACTAAATAAAATAATTTTTGATTTTTATAATCTGGTCTTTTATTCTTCACTTCAAAACCATTCTTTTAGCAAAATTTGGAACTTTTCATGAATATCTCTTGTGCTTTTAATTTAAATAAGTTTTTTAAGAAAATCTTTAGTGCAAAGCTTCTGGAATTGCCAGAAGCTTGAAACTAAAACAATTTTATTAAAAACCTAACTTAACAACTTTCTAACTTAGAAAATTTGTCTCAAACCATATAGCTAATATATAATTTACCATATAATATATAATATATATAATAGAATATACAGGATAAATATAATAAATAGTATATATATATATAAAAAGATTATATATAATATATAATAATATATATATATATATATATATATATATTAAGTCATATAGTATAGTCAAGGATAATGGGTTAGAGTAGAAAGTGAAGTATGGAAATCTGCCAAGCATAGAGTACACAAAATTATGGTGAAATTATCAAGAACGAGGCAAGCCCATGATGAAATTGATTGGATTGGAAGCTGGTTTAAGAAAGCGTATAGAGTGTATAGTCCAAGGGATTGCAGGAGAGCAGTAATAATACCTTATATAAAGGTAAGGGAGAAAAGTGGAAACTGTAGAAATTATAGAATAAGTTTATTGAGTATTATAGGAAGTATATGCTGGTTTTTGGTCCGAAAGAGTCGCATCGAGTGACTAAGACTGATGGTGAAGAACAAGTGTATAGGATTTCGTAGAGGAATTTTTAATAAGGTCCCCCATAGACAAATGATAAAAATCTGAGAGGGAAGTAAGAAATAAAGTATTAGGTTTTAGGAATTTTGCAAACAGCTGTATCTATGATAGAGTTAATAGTAAGTTTTATGGCAGGTGTTAGGATATATGGTGTTCGTTTGTGTAGGCTTCTGAATGGAATCAAAAGTAGTATGGACAATAGTGAAGCTGGTTAAGGAAAAGTTAAATGGTGTCAACACGTTGATTCTGTTAGTATAATAGCGATAAGAACAGGAGTTTAGATTTATCATCCTTTTGGGATTCAATCAATTGTTATAGGACTGGGGTATGAAAGAGAATTTCGATCACGGTAGATGCAGGAAAATGTGTCTGTTATGTAAATGATGGCAAATGAGAATGAGTGGAGTGCTCTCTACCTATTATCATGCGCAAAGATGATTTCTTCTCCGAAAAAATTTGTCATAACCCAGGCGAATCTGAAGAAAGTTTGAGAAAGATTGTAGAGAAGATTTATGCAGGTATTTTGGTTGAAAGGAGTATGTTGGAAACGTGTGAATAAGATAAGTTATGTTTAATTGATAGGACACACCCTCAGTTGTGAAAGTTATGTAGATGAGCAGCCTGGAAACAAGTGCTGAGAGTTTTAAAATTTAGGGTATATTTGGATAAGAGAAGGAACAGATGAGCAGATGTAGTAGAAAGTTGTGTATTATGGCAGGAAGATGTCTTGTTGCAATTAAGTTCATAGATTCTACAAAGCCAAGTTCTTGAAGGTGCTAGAAGGTGCTAGAAGTAGTTAACGTTTCTGTTAGTTAATAGTTGAAGACTATTTTGATCTGGAATAAGAAGTAAGATTCTAAAGTTTCAATGTGTTCAGATGGACACAATCTTAGTGGCGTGTTGAATGAACATTAGAATTGTAAAAATCTGAAATTATGAAATATTTAGGAGTAGATAGTATTTAATATATGTTTTAGTGAAGAATAATAATTAAAGGTAATATAATAGAGAGAATAAATACAAGTTAAGTGAATGTTGTCAAGTATATGAATAAAATGAATATAAATAAATGTTTGAGTTTTGGTAAAATAATTTATGATATTCGAGTGTTTGGAACCGAACAGTGCTGAGGAATACGAAGAAAAGTGGATGAATCAAGGTAAACGAATAGTGTTGAAAGGACACAGAGAAAAATTGAGTTGGTAAGAGGCTGAAAGAAAGGTTAACCATAGATAAAGTAGAAATGCGGGGATTGGAAGAGTATTATCAGTTTAACCCACCTGGTGTCCAAGAGCTATGAACCCTTACTTTACGATCTACCATATGAGAGTCCCAATCCGTCACGTGATCCCATGAAGCTTTAGGATTTTCTGACTCGTTATGATTCTCACCTTAATTAATGGTACTGAGGTCACTTGTAAGCTTGGATACGGCTTACATATTATTGACTTATATAAATGTTACATTGATTTCTTTGTACTGCTTTTCTTTTCCCAATGCTCTTTATGCCACCTTACCCAGCTTGGAAATAAAAGGAAGAAATGAAAACAATTATAAATAATAATATCTATTAATAATATATATATAATTATATAGTATATATATATATATATTACTATATAAAATAAATATTTAATATATATTTAATAATAAATTTTGTTATATTAATATAATATTATATATAATAATATAATTAATATATATAATATATAATATATTAGAATAAATATATTCATTTTTGTTATAATATATTAAATAATCTATCTATAATATATAATATAATAGATATATTATATAATATATATAAATAATATAATATATATAATATAAAATTTAACTTTAAAATCTTTATATATTATTCAATATATAACTATATAATAATATAGATATTATAATATATACATATATATTATATATTATATATATATAATAAAATATATAATATATATATAAATAATATATATATATATATTATATTATAATATATCATATAGCTGGCATAGTATATATATTACACTAATGAAGGCCAGATAAGTAAAAGAGTATATAGTCAATCCACTTAATAATAATACTGTACCATAGAGGTAAATATACATATTCCACCTTACATAAATAAAAAAGACGACACGCTTCAAATAAAAAGGGTAAATAAACACCTAATAAGGTCAATAATGAATAGCAATCAGAAAATATTTGCAATGTGCACAAGCATATATGTTCAGGACATATTTCCTAAGAACATAAATAGACACACCATATTATCTATAACAAATTTTTATTTGTTATTATTATGATCGTACATGCGTAAAGTGTATTATATTAAGTATAGTAATTTTTCTGTATTTGCCTATATATTAAGGAACTAATTATTAACAATAAAAAAATATAAATTGAAATAATTAAATAGGTCTCTTATTTATTTATTTTTAAAGCTAAAATAATACCATATTATAATTTGGGGAATATTGCTATGATATAAATTTACTCATAATAGAAATAAAATAATTTAATAATAAGACTATAAAGAGTAAAGAGAATATACTCATAATTATATAGGGCGGAAGCTCTGTGGCAGCTGAAATTTAAGTTGGCTTATTAGGCTTTTGTAAATATGAAAATCAATAAGTATTGTTAATTTACCATATAAGTGTAATAGAAGTTGATGTAAGAGTTAAATAATGAAGTTGTAAAAATGGAATGAACTTAAATTTTTATATTGAAAACAATAGTAGTTATGTCAGTGAGCAGAGAATGTTCTCCCACTGTACTCGTTGTACATAATTTTGAGAGTGTGCTATGTAGTATGATCATTCCGAGCAGAAAAAATCCCGCCGCGAGGTTAGAGAAAGGTGTCTGATTAGATATTGATGAGGAGAGTAAAATGTGAGTGAATAGAGAGATGTGAGAAGTAGGTTTTGCTATTTCTACTAATTTTATAGCAGTATTATGTGTTTGGTGTGGTCTAATTCAATAGAAGGAATGTTTGAAATTTTCATATAAAAGAAGTTAGGTTTTTAAAGTAAAAGTAGATATAAGTAAGGTACTGATGTAGTGAATAAATGAGAGAATCGCTACCGTGGTTATTTAGAAATCATATTTTGTCGAGATGATGTAATCTAATCAGGACGAGACTATTCTGAATATTTATAAATATTATTAAGTATTAGATTTAATTAGTGTTAGCAATTTCTCCTAGTAGATGTTAGGTAAAAGTTTAACGATAATGTAATTATACTCATATTATAGATATAATTATATATATATATATATATTATATATTATTAATAAATTATTTATGTAATATAGGTAGGAAGTCATAAGTCCGTCAATTAAATGCTGTGATATAGCTAAAACTAAATAGGTATAATCCATATTTATCGCATATGTTGCTTGTATAGGTTTATTCACCATTAGAGTGATGTGTTGATTTTTTGTAGTATGAAACTATATGTATATTATATAATATAATGGCAATATTAATGAAGATAGATTCATAAGTATACAATCTCTCAGATAAATGGATAATACTTAAGTGACGTTAATTATAAGTTATGATAAAATTAATTATGAATAAAATAAGTAAGAAATAATGTAAACGTTTGTAATATAATATATTGTAATTATTTCTCGACCACGTAAGACGTAAATGATAATAAAGTATATTTAGATGTTTTTTTAGTATCGAAAGGTATGTTTGTGTACTGTGGAGAACTTTTTAAATTATAACTTCTATCATCTCTGGTTGGGAGAAGACACGCACAATTCCATTATACTGGGGTGATATGGTATAGATAGGCTATAAAATTCTATAACTATACTGAAATAGTAATAAATGTGTAAGTCAAAGGAGGTGGGAAAATAAAGTGTGTTCCGAACTTTACAAGTAGAGTACATGCAATAATGAGGATAGTGGGCAAGTCTGGGATCAGATAATGGATGACTGGAAAGGCGAATCGCAAAATCATTCCTCGTTGGAGGAAGAATGAGAGTATCAGATAATGGATGACTGGAAAGGCGAATCGCAAAATCATTCCTCGTTGGAGGAAGAATGAGAGTAGCATTCGAGAAATGTCTGTTGTAAAAGCAATAGTATAGATCTATAGGAAAATAAAAGTTTAATGGCCAGAAAGAGATTAGAGTGGAGTAAGTTTGGAAAACTTGATTAAAATGAAAAGCCTAGATTCCTCCATTTCGAGAAGAGATGTAAGAGCAAACCACCGTAGATTGTTTGTGATGCATAGTCATGAGAACAAAAGATACTTCTATTAAGAAGAGGAAATTTGGGTGGTGTGTAGTAGTAATATTGAATGTGTTCCAGAACATCAACTCTGAAAAGTATGTTTAGTTGAGAAATGTTGGGAAAGAAATAGAAGAAAACTATGGGGTGGTAGGAAATACAAATTTACCAGAAAAAAGTATGAAATACAGCAATTAAATTAAGTTAGTGTTTACAACATCCATTTTTTTTTCACAGGAACATTCCCATCCGCGTTCGTGTAAGACTTTCAAGGAGAAGAAACGAAGATGAAGATTCTCCTAATCCATTTTATACTCTGGTTACTTTCGTAGCTGTTCACAATTTCAAAGGCTTAGGAACAGAAAATGTAGATGAAAGTTCTGATTAAAACTAGAGAGAAATTCGAATTTTTTATTCTTCCAATAAATAGTAATATTACATGTGTTAAGAACGATTCAGGTACATCGTTAACTGGAATGCACAAAAAATTCACAACTGATAGTTAATTTGCCATTACAATAAACTTAACTCCTCAGAAGTACTGACCAAATTCTTTTAACTTTTAAAAGTAAAACATTGAGCACATAAATAAAACTAACTATCGCTGGCATCAAGTTGCTATAAACAAGTCTTCTTCAGAATCGGAAGCTTGAACGTTGATTGACTGATAACACTGCTTCTTCAAATCACTTGCATAGGAACGAACCTAGAAAAAAAATGCATTTAAAAATTTATAACTAACTTTTTAATATGATTTTCGTCGGAAAAGAAGGGATATTAAAATAAATGGTTTATGGGCTTTGCTCGCACAGGAAATTAAATACTAAGCTTTTATATTAAAATAATAATAGGGGGGGGGGAGGAGGTTCAATATAATTTCGCATGGTTTGTATTTTTCATCTTCCCTCACAGATTGGGGTTCAGATATGCAACCAACATACACCAAAAACGACGTACCTTTAAGTGCCAGTCCGTTGTAGCCAAAAGATACACCCTAGAGCCTCACAATACTACGACAGTCTCTTACTAGTATTTCGTCAGTTTCCAGTTCACGCCATTCTATTACTATGCACCAATCCTTTCACCTTTGCTCAATTCACATTCCTTTACCGACTCGATCCAATTTCACTTACATCTCGCAGCCCGTCGATTCTCTACAGATGTTTAACCAACCGACTATCATCCATCCTTTCCACCGTTTTAACACTCGTTCATTCTTATTCACAGCTCCCTACCATGCTCATTCCTAATTTTATCAATTATCACACCTAACACTTCTAAAACTAAGCCATCTTACAGACTGCACCTTAGATCTATACATTAACACCGGTAACAACATACCCTTATGCAGAATTCTAGCGCACTAAAGTAAAGACCCTCTTACCACTATAACTCTCCTACTACACTACAAATCAGTTTCCATTTCATTCGACATAGTCTAAATATTTAAACTGATACTTGTTCCAGTTGCTTACCTTCCAACAAGATTTTACACCACAAACTCCTCACCCACAACATTTTCTACATTTACTTTCAGACCATTCACTTTACACACCCACTCCATCAATCCTCTCAAACTTTCTTCAGATTAGCCACACAAAACCAAATCATCTGGGTACAATAAGCATGACCCTCTGCTCTTTTCCATTCTCCATCAGTCTAACCCCCCTCCACAGTCACTCTTACTTTAAATTTTTTCATCACCCCATCCATATACAAATTATAGAGACAACAGATCCTTGCCACTCGCCACTCTATTTATTATTACATACACTTCACATTCATCATACATACTTTTGATTTAATTCAGATTCCTACCACCATCACCATATGACATTAACATCTGCTACTGATCTTCCATATTAATCCTGTCATTCACCTGTTGCAAGTTAATAAAACCTAAATAGTTAATTCTCTCATTTGCTTCAATGTATAAATTTCAACTACAAATCCATATTTTTATTACTATTATTTCAAATAATTCCTAACTTGACAGTATTCCAAGAAAATAAAAGCTACTATGTGTCAAATTTAGTTAATTAAACTTCTTGATCCCCCACACAAAGGAGACAATTATGAAGAATTGGTTGAAAGCATACTTTAAAATTTTTGGTACTAATGTGAACATAGAGGTACACTTTCTCCATAGCAACTTAAGGGAGGGAGAGGGAATGTTTCATACGGATATAAAGCTATTGAGAAAGGTAAAGTAGATGAGGCAAACTCATGGTTGAAGACTTAATATCGCAGTCTGCAACGTGATTGTCCTAATGATTCGCGTAAAAGAAAATTGTACAAATCGCATTTTTGAAATTAAGAATGCATTAATCGTATTACTTTTATTGTTTACGAATGCATTAATCGTTTTATCCTTGTTGGGACTGTCTTTGTGTTTATTAATGATTACTTTTATTTTTTTTTCTTGTTATTGCCCGGAATAAAATGCAATCGTATATTTAGTGTATTTTTTTTTTGTATGAAAACTATTCCATTACATTTGTGAACTAGATATGCCTTACCATTATTATTTTTTAGTTTTTTAATCGGTTATCCACTATCTCAAAAAAATATATATATTTTTTAGATTTTCGGGCATGTAGTAGTGCGATTGGTTAAAAGATAGTAAATTATTGGAGGATGAGCACGCTTACTTCTAAACCAAATCCTATCGCTAGGGAGAATGGACATTATTGCGAGGTAATACCTACTTCTGGATAAATTCATAGACGGAAATTATAAAGTCACGGTTGTGGTTAAACGTTTTGAGGTGGTTGAAAGCATTATTTGCTGTAAGAGGATCTTGGGACAAATTTTAAAAATCTCAAAACCCATTTATGAAGAATGATTCCATTGAGATATGGGTCTAACTCTGCCACATCCATTTTTTGAAACCTACAGTACTTTTTTTTGACCGCTTACCTGTTATAAATGAGACATGGATATAGGAACATGAAAGATGTAATTGGATCGAATTATGTTCGCACACTGAAAAGGATGGGGCGGTAGGAACTGGGACTATTCCAAAGGACCTTCGTTAAGCCTTTCGGATCCACGCTCTGCTTTCTTTTCTTTTTCCTCCATCTTTCATTTATTATCACAGTTTTCATTAGGTAGTATATAGTGGACAATTCTTGTAGCTCTTGTTGCTTATCGCTTTTCATAAATGAAGGGTTGTAAATCGTGAATATTAATGTTTTACTCATTTTTGGTACGTACATGCTATTCTTTATGAACTATGAGTATTGACTTAATGATTAATCTGTTTATATCTTTAATGTTCTAATTTTTATTAGTTATTTTTATAACTTCTCTTTGAGGTTTTTTTTTTTTTTCTTTACTTTTTTTTTTGAGGTTTGACGAAGTTGTTTTGGATTTTTTGTGCAGTTGAAGGTATTTATATTTATTTATAAAATGACTTCCACGAGAGAAATATAATGTACTCTTAATTCTTTTTATACGACCAAGCTTGGTTTGGTTTAGCTAACGTTAAACCTTGACCGCTTTGCGTTCAACAACTTACCTGATTCAACAGATTTAACAAAATGTTCTCAGATACTATAAATAATTTAATTAGGAAAGATTACTCTTAAGTCCAGTATCCAAAATCCATGCTACACAATACCAAACAATAACCTATAATGCTTTTTTGGCATATATATTTAATGACAAACTTGAATAACCCCAGACTCGAATATGCTTAATTCAAACAATTACTATCTAAAACTACTCGTATTAGTTAAAAAGATGTGTCCATCTGAAGTTACAACTAGCCTAGTTCCAAGGGCTTCACATTCATTGGATCAATTAGTACATAATATATATTATATACAGCCTAAGAACTAAGGGAACACTTAAAGATAGTCCGTGACATTAATTAAGCTGTGAGATTAGGACATGTCAGTTACATTCGTACCCCAAATTAACAGAGACACTACCGTAAATCACATACGGATTCTGTTGACTGAGAATTTGGATGTTGCAAAGCGGACTACACTACTACTCTTACCTTTGCCATGTGTAGCGACTTATTACTCATGCTCCATGGCCTTATTGGAACTTTACAAATTCAAAAATAATTTTTGGATGGTGATTGTCCCTAAGAGACTTTATGAGTTTTTTTTCTATCCTATAGTACTATTATTATTCAGCATGTGAAGAAATCAATGTTCTGGGGAGATTTGTGTGCAAATTCACTCTGTAATTAGCCAGACTTGATACTGACGTTTTTACTCGCAAATTGGCAATACAGTAACCGAACCGGGCACGATAGGAGGGTTTTCTTGTTAAAGTGAGTGTTAAAGGGCACATCCTCTTTCCTATTTGGGATGAATTAGAAGTTACCTAGAGTCTGAATCAACGGTAATTCTCCTAGACAAAGAACAGTGCGTTCCCTAAAATGTCTATAAACTAGCAATGCATAATGCGTTAATCTGCCGATGATAAAGTGAGAAATCTGCATCAGATAGTGATCGTCAGTCTACCGTTCAGAAATACAGCTAATGTTTGACAAATTGTTATAGTAGCTGCCTCGCCTTACGGATGTCTTAGTTGAGATTATTGAAATGCATTCTATCCTCATAAGGTATTCTCACAAGACTAAGTAGAAGAAAAGAAGATAAAAAGGTTGAAAAAAAATATTATCCATAACCAAGATCAATAAACTTGGAAGAGCAGAGGAATGTATGCAGACATTTATAATGAAGTTGAACCAAAAGCTTTAAACAGAAGATAGGAAGACTCTATACCAAATCAAAAATTCCATAATGCTTGAGAAAGAAAAAAGTTAATTTTAAAAATATCCACAAGTTCGTTAACCGTAAGCAATTTTGTTGACATCACAGGTGGGATCAGCCTATATCACTAATACGGTCCTCAAGCCATATATAAATGTAAGCTTTTAGATTTTTTTCGCTTTTTTGTTCACCTCTCTTGTATAATATATTATCTAAAGCTATGTTTACTTTTGGAAACTAAAGTATTTAAAAAGGCAGGTGTCGGTATGGAGTCCCGAGCTATGGGAAATGTATAGTATATTTTTTATGCGCATGCCTAAACTTATAACAGTACACTTATTGTTTTGTTATAAAAATTCTTTTTTATTTAAAGGTAGATGAAAAATGAACAATTTTTTCTATCCAGCAAAAGTATATATGGTTTAATGTTTCATCTTAAATGTACTGGAATCCTTACTAGATGTCTATATGGCTCTGTGCTATATAGCTAATGATTAATGGCCGGTCATTTAGAAATATTTAATAGGTGCTGCGCAACACGAATACGACGAACACGTTGAGCGGTCTGAGTCAAACATTTGCGAGATCTGTGGGTCTCATTGGGAAACCTGGATGCAGACCAGTTGCTCAAGGTTTAGTTTCAGGTCCGAACCCCGCTGGAGGATTTTGCGGACCATTGGACCTGGAGCTATTAGAAGTGTATCCCGTTCACTGTGTCTCCTTTCGCTACTCAAAAACAATATCATAGGTTTTGTGTTAGCATACAGATGGATTACTTATGCTACCAGACTTACCACGATCCTCGAGATCGTCATCCCAGCATTGCCTGGACTCAGAGAATTACTATTTACAAATCCTTATCTTTTTTACATCCTAAAAGAAATCCAACAATTTTGAAAAATTTCATAAATTTTAAATAATTGCGAGTAACATTTTAAATAGCAACCCTAACTATATCTGTTAATGGGTCTAAGACAACCTATATCCTTTTAAGTTCACGATGAAAGCTTACTTAAGTTTGCTTTGTTGGGTTTTAGGGGCCCATGTCTCAGAAACGATAAGCTATAGAGACAATACAAGTGCGCGAGTACTGTAAAGTAAATGTTGCATTACGTGGGTTGAATACACATTAGAAACACTCAATGTTGGCCCTACAAATCTCTTATAAGTATGTAGATTGCTCTATGTAACTGCTGTTAATGAGTGAAGGGTGTACCAGACCCCATCAAATAGCCGAACAGCTTTCCCAACTACAACTAAAAAAATGGTGGTAGTAAAATTTATTGCACAGCTAAGCTAAGCCATGGTGAAAGTCCATCATACTGCATGCCTCATAAGAACTCTAAGACTGATTGAGACAACTACATCGAAATAACAATTATTAGCTTTAAAAGCGTTGCGTGCTGGGCTCTATACCATCCACCTCGTTGTAACTTTGTTAAAAACCAATAACATGATCTGACATATATACGTATAAGAAAAAAATTTATCACAGCCTATGTATGGCCCCCATCTCCCCCATACAATAGTTAATGAGTCATTCACTTAAATCTGAAAACAAATGATTCTAACATAGCTAAGAAAGTGTCCTAAAAATAGTTGAAGTTGTTAAAAATATCATCAGTGGTACTAGTAATAACATGACGACCGTAGTAGTAATCATATACCTAATAAAGATAGCTCACGCCTATCCAGTTTGGCACACCCGTGCGCTCCGATGCGTCTCAGTGAGTCTCAGCTGACGGCCATCCATTTGAAGGTCACCGTTGACGGCTATGTCCTCACCCAGTTGCCCGTCTCCACACGCTGGGTCCTTGCTTGGGTCTCGTGCTGTTCGTGTCAGTGTTCTGGGTGAGTGTCCTGTCAGTGGCTGTGTGTCTACGTGTAGCTGTGTGTGTTGTGTCTTGTGGTGTGTGTGTGTGTGTGTGTTGTGCTGGCGTGTGGTGTGTAAGGTGTGGCGTGCGTGTGCAGTTGTAGGTAAGTGTTCGCCTATATTCTTCTCCTCTCGTATATTTCTCCTCTACTTCTCTTTCTCTCTTATCCTTCTCTATCACTCTCTTTATCTCTTTCCCATCTTTTTCATCTTCGACTATATTTTCTGAGTGTGTGTGTGTGTGTGTGTCAGTGTGTGTGTGTCGGGGTGGTGTGACGCGGCTGGCATAGTTTCGGCCGCTTCAAGGTAGCTACTCAGACTACTGTTACGCCCGTTACTCCACGGGACAGGGCGGTTTATTGCTCCACTGCTAAATTCTCCTACCGATCTGATCTTTAGAACTGGTCATTTCGCGAGTCAGCTTTACTACTTCCTTCGCATCTTTCGCCTGGTATTTTCGGTTGCTACGCATCTAAGGCACTTACGCCGACTACAGGCCCCTCCCACACGGGTACAGCTCCGGGGGGTCCCACTCCGGGGGCGCTAGTTCGCCGGCTGTTGCTCGTGGCGTTTCTTTGAACAGGGGCGGTCCTAAGCTCCGGCGGTAGGACCACCGGTAGGCCACCGGTCCAGGCACACCGGGTCCCCGGACAAAGGTACGACCAGGTCAGGGCCTTTAACCATTTGGCTCCCCACTTGGGTTGCCCACATTTTAGGGTGCGGTACAGCGGCTCAACGGGGTCACACGGAACAGGTGGGGTAACCCGGCCTTCGTCAACATCGGGGTGTCCTCTCTGGTTACTAAGCCGGGTGTTCTTATAGGGGTAAATTAACCTATTATTGACACTGTGGTTTGAGAAGGCAGAGTGCAGAACGTTTCTTTTCTAACACTATATTATTATATAATATTATCTTATAATTATCATCTCTATATCTTATTATATATATTCTTGTATATATCTATTATAAGTATATAGATTTTTAATTATATATAATAATATTAATATATAGTAGGTATATAGTATATATATATAAGTAAGTATTATATTAATATTATATAATATATTATATATATACTAGTTTTATATACTATAATATAATATTATAGGTATTATTATTTTATATATATATATATTATCTATATATTAGTTTATGATATAATAGTATATATATATATATTATTTATATGTTTATATATATATAGTATATATATAGTAATAATAAGTTTATCGAAAAGAGTAATCGCCCATAAATATATCGTTATTTCTATAAATATCATAAATTTAAATTTTTGTTGTTGTTGTAATATAATTTATAATTTATAAAAATCTTTGAAATTTTAAGAAAAATTAAAAAAAAAATCTGCAATTTTTAACTGAAATCAGAAATTTATGCATAATTATTTATTGAAAAATATAATTAAAGAAACCTTCTACTGGGAGTTTTTATTTTTTTCGGGGGGAGGGGGTGCTGGAATTGTAAGTTGAAAATATTTCTTATCTCAGGTGTTTTAGGGGAAAAATTTAGGTTCTTAAGAATATCCTTTTGAAAACGAGATGTAATGTACTATAAAAAATATGTTCAAGAGAATTAGGGAAAGGGGAAAAAAATTTCTGTGCCTAAATTTAAAATTGTTATAATTAGAATTATTAATGTAACTAAAATTCCATTGAAAGTACAGTCTTCAAAATTTGGAGAGGATATAGCTATTCAAATCAGGTTGCTCACGCCATTTAACCTATCTACTGCGAGCTACTTATAATTTTCAGTTTGCTTATTATTTTATCTACGCATAAGTTTGCAAAGTCATCTGTCACTGATTCGGCGGAATAGGCCATGCAATAAATGAATATTCCTTGGAATGTGTGGCAATAAAGCGTCAAGGTTTTATTCTCCAATTGGCCTGAACTACCTCTTACGAGCCATTTTATTTTTGCGTGACGCCCTTGCACCTGTACAATAGATGATATGTCACCCATATTACTTGTACAATAATATGAATTTGAAGGATCAGCATTCTTAGACAGTTTTGAATAGTCCACTTGAGATTCTTCTGAAGCAGATGTCAAATATGGTAACATGTTATCTATTCCATGCATGTTTTCTATGGCATTTTTCAGCGACTTGTTAAATTGTTTGGCATACTCCCAGAAATTTTCTCCAATATTTTTATCCGTCTTGGATAATATTATAATACTTAAAATGTGTGAACCCAATTGTACTGTAGAAGAATTTTTCCAATATTTTCTCAAGTTTGTTAAGTGCATTGTTGGCAACTCTATTTCTTTATCTATCAATCCTTTTTCAGAGAAAATATCCATCAAAACCCAATTGAAAACTGAAGAAATTCCTGCGTGAAAAGATATCCCTTTTGATTTGAATACTTTAATTAATCTTGTATTAGTTTCACTAGCAATTTCCCCGTGAATAAATTTTGTTTTCTTTTCCATTACTTTTGGAACAGGTAAATATTCAGTTAACAGAAATTTGATATTGTCAAATTTACTCTGATCTGATTTTAAATATTCAGGGTTCATCTTCAGGTATTCCATTCTCTTTTCTACTAGCATTTCTGTTTCATGTCCATCATTTAGCTGTCCAAAATCATAAAATTTCTGCACATTTTCCCCGATCACATCATTTAAAGCTTTCAGGAAACTGTTACAGATATTAAGCGCAGTGTAGCCGTCAAATACGGCATGATGGAAAGTGAACAATACATTGCTCCTGTAGGTACTGCTTTCTTTTACAGCTTCATCATTGGTAATATAAGTAGCACGCCAAAGTGGTCCTATTTCCGAATTGATACTTGTATGCACCTCATCTCTAAATACTTCGGAGGGCAACTGATTCTTCAAAACCTATAAAAAATAAACAAATAATTATTAAATGATACAAATATTTCAAATAACTTTGTGATTGATTAATTATATGAAAATTTTATTTAAACAAGAGTAAAGTAAATCGAAGGTTTCATATTTATGCAATGATGTTCTAGAGAGGCGGTTCCTCACCTGTGGTTCATGAACCCCTAAGGGATCCATAGAGAGCTTTCAGGGGGTCCGCGAGGATCAGATAAAATTTAAAATTTACATTCTTTACACAGCCCTTCCTTTCTAATAAAGCAAAATCGTACATTTGACAAGGGAATGACATATGTAAGGTGGAATGGGAGAAGGTGGAGATATAAATTTTGCAAATTCCCCAAACCATTAAAAATGTAGTTTTTGAGAGATTTAATAAAGTTAATTTAATATACCCCTCTGAGAACTATAGTATTTCTTACATATTTATGAATTTTTTAAATAAGTTCATTGTTGAATAAATTAATAAATGTAAAGATGAAACAAATCTTAATATTGTGGTTAAAAATATTTTAAGATGGCAATTTAAGATGTATAAAATACGACATTTATTTCTATATGCCATCAATATGTTTAATCTTTGTAGATAAGTCAGTCTTGTAAATATAACCATATATTTTTTGCAAGTTGAAGTGAGTATTCGTGCATCATTATATTGATATGATATATACAATTTATTAAGCTATGTGCATGCTAATACCATCAAAGAAGTATTTCTGCTTCGTGAATCCCTTTTGGAAACTACAGGCCATCGCCATCTTTGAAATTGTAGTTAGATTCTTTGCTAATCAAAATTTTGATCGGAAGAAACATCTTGGTACTCAGTGCACAGACGGCACACCTGCGATGCCCTTTCAGCACATCTGGCTTTGCTGTTTGGGTGAAGAAAGAAGTTATTAAGTTCATCATTACCCGTTTCCTTCATCGTCATGCACTGGCATCGAAGACTCTGCTAGCAGTTCCGAAGGAATCTTGTCTGCTGGCGTGAAAATTGTAAATTTTCAAGAGGTTTTGTCAAGAAATGGAAGCCGAGTTTGAAGCTCTTCTGTACTACAAAGAGGTTCGCTGGCTTTTCAGAGGGCAAATTCTGAAGCAAATGGCATTTCAGCGTATCATGGCAAGGCGTTTCACTTTTTTTTCGAACATTTGACAGCGAGAGGCTCATTTATGGATTGGAAAACTTGGAGGATATCTTTGGTCAAATAAATGAGGTAAATCTTTCGATTCAAGGCCTTGAAGTAGCCATTATAGATGCTGGTGAAAGAATTAAAGCTTTTGTAGCAAAACTGCAGCTGTGGAAGAGAAGGTTGGAGGAAGACAACTACGCAAACTTTCCAATGTTAGAAGAAGTGCTTCAGCAGGATGGAAGTGAAAGCTACAACGCCTTGTGAACTTCCCTAAAGGTAGAATTCGGCAAACATTTGGATACTCTGCAGAACTCTTTCATAGGTTACTTTGGCTGGGATCACCTTAAAGTTGAAACATGGATTCGTAATCCTTTCCTAGCCGACATTGACCGTATCAGTAATAAAAACCATGTCAAAGATGACCTCATTGACCTGAGGCCAAATAAAATGTTGCGAAATTAATTCAATTCGAAGAGTCTTGGAAGCCTATGTTGTTCATTTGCACAAGCCTACCCTCATTTGATAAAACGAGCTATGATTGCTTTGGTCCCTTTTTGCTACCACATTCCTTTGTGAATCAAAGTTTTCAGCACTTGATTCTATTAAAGCGAAAAGTCGAAATAGATTGAATGTCAAGGATAACATACGTGTCACCTTGTCAAAGACCATTCCACAGTCCAATATTTCTTATTCAAGGAAAGCAAAAACAACATTCTCATTGAAATAAAGTAGATAACGAGAACAGTAGTAGGTAGTAGTAGTAGCATGCACAAGAGGATTGCATGTCATGATTATAATTAGCGGCCATTACTTTTTGCATCAAAAAGTTCTTACATCGTTTACTCTAAAATTTAATAATACTTTTGTGTATGTCATATATGAATGAGACAATCAAATATCAATAAATAAAGTACATTATACAAATTGCATTCAAAGTTGTGTTTATGTAAATATTTCTGGGAAATGGGGTCCATAGCGTTCATCAGAATATTAAAGGGGTTCGTGACCATAAAAGGGGTAAGAACCACTGTTCTAGAGAATCTTTGCAATCCCTAATAAAGAAAAGGAACTGTGCCTTAACTCCTTAGAATTTAATAGAACACTAAAAATAAAAATAGTTGAGCGATTTCATAATGCTATAATGATGTGATATAACTAATTTACTGTTTTAAACGAATTAAAAATTATCTCACTTTCTAAACTTAAAATTGTGTAAACTGTCTGCTAATTAACTCTGATTAATGGAACTCTGAGTGAATGGGTTACGGTGTTTTGTATAAGCACTTATGAATTGAATTTATTAGGACATAGCAATTTTTATTGCAATAAAATCTGTTATTTTCAAATTTTCATTTATTTTATTTCTTTTAAATTTTATTTTAGGTTATTTAATGTTTTCTTTAATTAATTATTAAATAATTATAAAAAAATAATTTGACAAATTAAACTTCATTATAATTTTATTCGACATTCTGAAATAAAAATTTTGTTAACTGTAAAACTGAATTTATAAGTTTTGCTGGAAATTCACAACCATTTATTGTTAATAATTATAAAAATATAGTATATCTGATTTCTTTTGTAATTGTTGTTTTATAATTAAAATCATTCATTTATTCTAATTTTACTCCGCTATAGTTTTCGCGAAAAAATATATTTGTTTTCAAACTTTTTGCATCATTCGCTTAATTATTAAATTCTGTGGAAATCTTATAAAAGAAAAATATTTATAGTTTTTTTTATTTAAATTAATTTAATTTCTATAATATTTATATTAAGCATTATTAAAATAACTATCAATTTATTATTTACAAGTATTTGTAACTTTTAATTCAAATTAGTGACTTTCTTCTGATGATGTTTCTATTTTTACAGCCTTGTAGAACTTTATATCGAATTTCTGTAATTTTGACACTCATTCGTATATTGAGAACGTATTTTATATTATAAATTATATAATATATTATATATATTATATATAATAATATTATATATATATATAGTATACGTATATATATATAAACAGATACTATATATATATATATATTCTATATATTATATTATATATATATAATATAATTATATTATTATATATATTATTATATATATTATACTATGTATATATATTATATATTATACTTATATATATAATATAGTATTTCTATATATATTATATATTAGATATATATATATATATTTATTATATATATATATTTATATATATATACTATATATATTATATTTGTCATCTCATTTCACAGTTATGTAGGCTTTTCAACGCTTTGCTATAATTAATTATATTTTATTTCATTTCTACCAGATGGAAAACATTTCGATTTAGGAATTTAGAGTCCAGTTCTACCACCGGACTTTCAAATGAGCTATATTAGGCTCTTATATTTTTATTCATTCTTTCTTGGAACATATATTTATTTTTCTCGATCACTTACATCATTATTTAGATGGTTGTTTCTGGCTTTCTGGCTTGGAGTCTACGCATAAATTTTACAAAGGTTTTTCGTTTAACGCTTTTTCAGGTTTCAGTGTTTTTATTGTTTTTTTTTAATTTATTTAATTTTAATTCCTTCTTTTATCCCGTTAGATGCAACAGAGTTGAATTTAGCTCTATCATTTTTCATTTCAGGTTAATTTCCAATGGAGAATTTCTTTCAATCTGAATTATAATATCCCTGAGTAGATAACTCTAGTTGGAAACGATTAATCTCCCTAGTGGCAATGCATAGACTTCCTGTTGATAGATCAAGATTTTACCTTAGGATTCAATTTCTATATACTTTGTCTTCTCTTTTGTTACTTTGCAGTTGACTTACAAAAATAAAAGAATCTGTTTTTTTTTTGTTTGTTCCGATTTTATTCCTTTTCTATTTTCAAATTATTCGAACTGGAAGGAAATCATTTAATATTCACAAATGAAATTTTCTTTACATCTTTAAAACTAAAAGTTTTATAAAGAAGCTGACTCATGAGTTTAGAGCCACCTTCATTAATTATGCAACTTTCCAACTTTTCTATCAAACAATAAGAAAATTATTGTATCACAAGCTGTCAATTTATTAGTGGGAAATAACATTTCTTTGGCGAATACTTTTGTAACGAAAGTCATAAGCTGTGACCTCAACTTTAGAATCTACATTGCACTTAAGGTATCAACTAAAAAAGTATTATTTCACTGCATAATATAGTGATAGTAATATTAAAATAAAAAAATACCAAGGATGTGATCGTTCCAATCAATGTCTTTGCCGCTGATTATTTTGCAGGGCTTCGCATTACCGGGTTGGCTAAGACAATCAATCGATTTTATTTATGTCAGTGTGGGAACGTTTATCTGTGCTTTTATGAACACCCAAATTTTAATAAATTTTAACTTCAATAGTATCTATTTTACAACGGCAATAAGTAAGAAATATCTATATATCTAGATTTTACTGTAAGGAGGGTGCAAAGAAAAAATAGGCGATAACCATAAAAAAAAAAACAAGAAATATCATTTCCAGAATATATAAAATCATTGGATATTGATAATAATGAAGAGGAAATAATAATTAAGTTCATGTTCAAGTTCAAGGTAAGCCAGATTCGTCCAATTGCAATTCAGGATTCTATGATATTGATATGAGATTTGCTCTTATTCATGGGAATAAAAATGATTTTTGCATAGAAATCAAGAAATTTGTATGAATTTCATAATTAAAAGTAAAAAATGACGTGAAACAAATAAGTGACAATAGAAGCCTGAAGAAAAGGACGAAAGAGTAACTAACACACTTCATACGTGACATCTAACCTTCTATCTCATAGAAGTAACTTTCTGTATGATTTACCTGTAATGGAATTTTTTCTTCATCCATTTTACAAAACCAATAGCAGCCATTTTCTTTTCGGATGCACAGATGAAGAATATCGATATTTCTGAAATAAATAATAATATAGTAATTAAACAGCGAAATATATTATTCTTTCATGTAATTGAACAATTTCTAAATGGAAAACTAAATCTAAAATAATATACGCTGATAAAAGTGCAAAGCTGGAAAGCTTTTTCACATCAAACATTGGAATTGATCATCCAGGATTGAGAGATTAAAAACTTCCACAAAAAGTCTAATGCAACATTCGGGGACAGAGTTGAACTGAAAGTTAGCCCATACCGCTTCCGCTCTTGTTTTACTCACTACTTCGAATACAAGCTTGTTTTGGAAATCTGCAACATGGTATTTGAAACTACTCACCTAAAAGCATGGCTCAGCAGTCATTCAGCACATGTACGCCGGTCATTTAGCCCGACTGCCGACTTCCTGTGCGTTAGATATCTTTGACTCTGGCTGGTTGTCAGACAATCTTGTTACAGACTCCACAGAAGCAGCCAATAGCAAGATATACACATCTTATGCTCACTCTGGGCGACTTCCATTAAAATCTCAACTGGTTTCAGCTCTCGAAATTTCATCAATGTGGACGACATTTCCTATACTATTACATATACTATACTATATTATATATTTATCTAGTACTAACCTATATATAGTATAATATATATAGTTATATATCATATATATAGTATATATATATTATATATATATTATTGTATAATAGTATATATATATTAATATATATATATTATATATTACTATAATATCATAATATATGATATATATATATCATATATAGTGATATAACTATAGTCTAGTATCTCTTATATAGTACGTTATATATATATACTATATGTATATTATTGTTATACTTATATATATATACTCATTATAACTCATTATGATATGCATATGCGTATCTTGCAGTATCATAGTACTATATAACTAATGAGAGTATATAGCGGTAATATTATAACAAGTAGTAGTAGCTTCTATACGAGGTATAGGTAGTATATATATATAGTGAATACTATATATATTGTACTAGTCATATAGTATATATATATATATATATTATAAATTTATCATATATATATATAATTACTCCCTATATTATATATCGCATTTATATATATATATACGTATATCGTATACATATTATATATATATGTAATATATTTTATATTATATATAAATATATATACATAGTATATATATATTATATATATAATATATATACTACTAGTACCTTAATATATATATATATATGATATATATAGCTATTATATATATTAATAATATTATATATGTTATTATAGTATCATGTAATATATATACTAATTATTGATATATATTATTATATATATATTATATTAATATATTTTATATATAATATACATTTATTATATACTATATAATATATCAGAATATATAATCTATATTATACTATTAGTTATATATTTATATATTTATTATGAGTTATAGTATATATATTATGATGTATATATTATATACTTATATATGATTTTTCGATGTATTTATCAGGAGTGACGTAGCGAGGGAAATTTTACACACTATTAGGGCGCAAACGGCAAAAGCGTTAAATGGGAAAAAACTTAGTCCGCCCTCAGGCGCAAAGCCGCAAAATTTTAAAAAATTAGTCCGCCGGAAGCGGCAAAGGCGCACATTGTCCGGGAATGATATGTTTTTAAAGCACAAATTAAGAGCGCAAAAAAAATATTAAAAACTCAAGTATTAAAGAGCATTTATATTTTGGAAACTTTAAGAAAGAATGCAAATAGATATAACAAAAAAGAAGAAAGATTAATCCTTTCATTATCTGTTATTCCATCCTCACTTCCTCTTGCATTTCTGAGTAGTCATATTCCCTTCATAAAGATAAATTGTTAAATTGCTGGATGCCTGGCTTCCCTTTTGTCTCAGAATTTTTCGAGCCTTGACCTAAACAACCTTGCCTCCACGGCTGCTGTGAGCTGGGTAATGGGTACTTAAGAAAACAAGTCCCACAGAACTCCTGGTATTTCCACGAAGACAGATCCTAGTGAGAGAGGTTCTGTTGAACATTTAATGCAGCTCAGCTATCCAAGATTTCTTGTCCCAACTTCTCCTCCAGGGGTGTCTGTTGGATATTTTGGGCTTCAGTTTCTGAAATATGATGGTAATCAAGAACTCTTATTTTTTTAAGTTCATTGAAATTATGTCAGTAATATTATATATATATATAGATATAGTTATTAATATTATATTATATATATATTAATATTATATTTATATATTTATATATATATATATATAAATATTATTAGATATATATATATTAATACAAGATTTACTTTTATTGTGTATCTGCATTATAAAAATAAACTTACCATAAATGGGTCACATTCCGGCTCAGTCCCTGCACCCTTCAGTACCTAATGTGGAGGATAAGATTCGATTGCAATTTACACTAGTATTTCCTCCAGTATTCTGGGTCTTGGGGCATCTTGGACTTCCCGTCATTTACCTACTTAACCACTCCGAATCTTTAATGAGTATGCAGGCTGCTTCCATAAGCAAATCAAAATCACAAGATACTGCTGAACCTCGTTCAAAGCCTTTCTTTTCCTTAACAGTTTGGTTGCTTTAGCAGTAGTTGACTAAGTTTGGCATAGTTAAATTTTTCACCTCTCATTGCATTTCCCGGATCTTGTCCTTGAGGAGAAAGAGATTAGGCGGATAGGACTCCCGCGATACGCATTCTTCCTCTAACTGCAACATAATCACAGCCTTAACGCAATAGGCGCCGATTATTTCGATGGTACTCCGCAGGATTACCTCCTTATCACTTTTATTAAATACTGGAGACAAGGTTGGTTGTTCCACAAATGTTTTGTCTGATTTGTGTCATGCGGACCATCAGGTTCTTAAGGCCAGATCTTTAGTAGAATGTGGTATTAGGAGTTCCAGGCGAGTAACACTTGGTTTTTAAGGCTTTGGTTCAAACACCCTCCTTAATTCTAACAGCAGTTGTAGTTTTAATGTTTTGGGCATTCCACAATTCCTGCTTTTTGGTAAAGTGTATTATTAATGGATCCTTGGCACAGAGACTAGGATGAACATTTAACTCCTTAGTGGCCCATATGTTTAGTGTGGCAGAAATGCGAACGCATGTTGTTAGGTACGTGCTTCAGTTCTTCAAGCAGATTTTCTATCTGGGAGTGGTTTTGTCTGCAGAACCTCTCACTAATTTGTGTCACTAAATTGCTCCATCTCTTCACGCGTAACCACTATCTCTGCAATCACCTGTTCTTCTTCTCTCTTCAGCACCAGCCCGGTTTGCTGAGATGGAGCATCCCCCTAATCTGCACGAAAAATTGGTGCAGCCCGTTATCTGTTGTGAATTGCAACAACCGGTTAAGGGGTAAATTTTTGTTTAATTCTAGTTGTTTAATTAATAATCTTGGAGTTATAATTTTTTTTCAGCTTTACGTTTATGATTTCATATTGATTTTTACGTGACCTGTATGCTCAATGCCAACATTGCTTGATGGAATATCGAAATATTGGTTGGCTAGAACTGTGCTGGTCTGAGAAACAGATAACTGTTTACAGGCAGGGACAGCCCTTCTCTGCTCTCTCTCTCTCCTGCTCTCTCTAGCTCTCTCTCTGCCGTCTATACTCTGCTCTCCTCTCTCCTCTCTCTCTCTGCTCTCTCCTGCTCTCCTCCTCGTCTGCTCTCCTCTACTCGTCTGTCTTCTGCTCTCGCTCTCTCTCTCTTCAAAGTCATTCCAAATTAATCCAGTTGAACCCGTCATCCTCACCGAAAACTCTTGTTGTTGTTGCAGATCCACAGTCCTGTGGCTTGGTGGCCCATAACTGACGCCTTGTTGATATGCTGGAAGATCAATTCGCCCTATATGTATATGACATCAAGCATCCCCTTCATCACTTTTCTTCGTGCGGAGGGAGGAGTGGAAACTCACGGTCAGGTAGGACAGACAATCTCGACAAAGCAACACAGACTCCACACATGTTGAATAGGTCCAATGTCATGTTACTCATGTAGCAGAAACAATATTTGATGAGAAATGATATTATGACAAATGAAACTTGGGTATTTAATTGCGAAAATTTTTTGTATCGGACTGACTCTCTGCCTAGGTTATTTAACCTGTTAGTTGGTGACACCATTTATATTAACCTGTACTTAAAATAAAACACATTACTTATAAATAAAGCAACTCAAGAGATCTCTTCTGTTTAAATATTTTTGACATAGACTGGAGAATGATCATCTGACGCTTTTTGCTGGTGGTCTCGCTGTCTGCTGAGCAGCTCCGACCCCCTTTGACCCTCTTCAGTTGCAGTACACAGCTCTTTGTGCAAAAAAAGAAGGATGTTTCTAAAAAAATAGTTACAAAACTAAAATCCGTATTCATCGTACAATAAAATAGGTGACATGTTTAATGGTTTGATTTTTAAATTAAAAAGAAATTAAAAATTTCAAATAAAATATGTAATCGTGGGGTAAGTTACTACGAATGCGGAGGGAAAAATTCTAATGTGTGATTTTAATGTCCAAAGGGAAATTTGTTGTACGATTTGGGGATCATCAATCTTCCCTTGTACATGCACTTATTTGCCCTCAATATTACTCCTTCTTGTCCTGACATAACCCAAAGTACTTGTGAAGTGGGTGCAAGAGTTCTCCATGCATCTAGGCTGCTTTTTTTTCATGGGTAAGTACATTCCAGCATCACACTCATGAATTTTCGAAGGTTACACTGTCGAGACCTTTCACGCGTTTAGCAATTGCTTTTTCCCGTTTACAAGCACTTAATTCATATCTTGTTTTAATCAAATGTTAAACCAGAAAGCCGCTAAAAAGGGGTTAGACGTTGAATTCAAAAGAGCACAATTATCAATATAAATAACATTAAATATAATTAGTAATTAAATAATACATAAGTTATTAATATATATGATGAGTAAATGACAGGAAGAAATCAAACACAATTAAATATAATAATAATAATAATAATATAAAGTATAGTAAATTAATAATAATAAATAATACAATAAATTAATTATAATTAAATATAAGAAAGTAAAAATGTAATAATAATAATTAATATAATTAATTAATAAATATAAATTATTAACATCAACAAAGTTCCACAAAACAAAAAGTGAAGAAAATAATTAATCATACATAAAAAAACTAATAAACTAAACTAAAAAACAATAACAACAAAAATCAATACACATAAATACAATACTTAAATAACTAATCTAATACAATGCTCATTAACAATAATATAAATATATTTAATATTGAAATCTAAAATAATCTTAAAAAATTTTCATAATTTAATTTCTAATAATAAGTTAGAATCATTAATACTAATAATATAATAACTAATTAATTAAAATAAATAAAAAATAAATAAATTATTATATAAATAATTAATTAAGAATAATGGATATCATGAAATTAATATAATAAAAAAAAATGAAATATAATTAATAACGTATCTCAATGAGATAGCTTTAAGCATTAGGAAACGCTGCTTATCTATCTGGATGCTTGTAACATCTATATAATAATGATTTACAAGTCCTCCTTTTGTAGTAACCATCAGATATTAATATTAGAAACATTTTACCGTTACATGTTAGGCACAAGTAAAGGTTCCCGTTGCTAACTTCGATCATAATATTATTATCCGTGAAAAACTCCATTGAAATGATAATTACCTATCAATAGGGGCTGCCCTCAGAAACCCTTTTCACAATTTCAAGATAGTTCATACCTGCCAATAAGTAGATGTGTTTAGCCATTGGATTTCACACTCTAGACTAATACCCTACATTCGCAGACTTTAACAATAGTTAAATTTATAATGTATCTAAAAGACAGAATTTTGGATAAATGGTAAACTAAACGAGCATATTCAATCTACAGTCTGCTTATAAGTTAAAGATTACTTGATAGACTAACCCTTATACTATTATAGTGCAAAACCCACTACAGTTTAGCCGTGATTTATATTCTAAACCCTTACAAAGCCTTTCTTGCCTCAAATTTTCAAACTACTTAAGCTTTCTTTAAAAAATAATAATATTATAACTTTTTGTTATATATTAAATAAATAAAAATATTAAATGATGAAACGACCACTTGTATTGGAGATACAGATGTCAAACCAACTTACATTAATGGCTTCTATATATATTACTTTATATATATAATTGTTAAAACCTACTTTACATTATTATTAAGATCGTTTATAATTTGTATGCCTCGGATTGGAGTGCGTTTGAGGTAGTTTGAATATTGTATAGAAATAAATCTAGGAACACTTAATTCACTGTAACTCACTCCTTTAATAAATATCTTAACATGAATAAAAAATAAATCTAAATCCATATAACAAACGTATCTATATAATAAAACAGGAACGAAGTAACTATAAATATCTTTTGTAATAGTGCACTAATTTTGATTTTAAATTAATAAATATATAACCAGACAATAAGAAAACTGTTGGTGCATATTCTCTTTACTATAAGTTATACCTTGTTAGTCACTACATATGAGTCGTTTACCTAATACCCTGTGATACTCTGAAGTTACTGGATTGATTATATCAGTCAACGATATATTGGTGTTACACAACTAAACATAGTATTATATATTAGATATTAAACAAATATTACT
>JABUQX010092602.1:0-63692 GCA_015478945.1 Trachelipus rathkii | reverse complement strand
GCAGAAAACGAGGGTGGCTGATAGGGAGTCCAGATGTTCAGGTTAGGATTCAGTCTTGACAGTATCTTGCTATTAGCCTTAAGCCTTCGGCACACGACTCAAGCACTTTTATCTCGAAACACGAATACTCAGCGGTGTTTCCCACACGGACACCGCCCATAAACGTAGAGAACAGTCCCATATACAAATAGGGGGGAGATAGACGACCCTTATATAACTGGGGTAATCTGAGGCAGAAAAAAGACCTTCAATTAAATTCTCTCCTCAACTGCCCGAAATCTAGAGAAATGCCCAGCTCTTCTGTTGACGATCGGCTAACATATAGACTTCGAGCACCGCGATCAGATGACTTCATCGAGGCGCGTAAAATAACGTGAGTGTCTGCCCTATGTGGGGCAAGAACAATATTTTTGCTATCAATTTGAAGAGTCACTCACGTCCAAGAGTGTTAATGGAGCAGGGTAGTCCATGCCATGTCATTCAGACGGTAGTACACGTAAACGACCTCCTAAAAGTGAGACTACCTAGTTATGCATTCAGCAACTACAGCGGTTATTGATCACGTGGTGGCCCCCATCTCCCATCAGTGTTTTTAGGTGGGATTGGAGAAGTTCGGCATCGAGCGGTTTTGAGAGCGACGAAGACTGTGGTACTTCAGAGTATTTTGAGTTCTTACTTTATCGGAATTTCACAAGTATGTTCGACAATGCTAAGATACGGACCTTCACAAGCATCCTGTTTACGATACCATCACCGTCCCCCCCATATCTCGATTAGTCATACGCATCTCAAGTACTCACGACAACCTTTCTTTGGACGCCATGTATAATTGCCTCTCGTGATCACGATGACGAATTCTGGCCCACAGTTGTCATGACCATGTGAGCCCGGATTAAATTGAAGTACGAGCGAGACGGGTCGCACGCCAATGCTCAAGACTGCAAAAAGAATGGCTGAACGTGGCAGACTTTCAAGAGTAAAAAAATGAGGCGAAGAATTACTATGATTATAGAAATGGTATACATATTATATATAATTATATATAAAATATCTCTAATACTATATAGTATCGAATAAATACCAGATGCTTCAATTTGTTAAAAACATTATATGCTTATATATACTTTCAACTATATGCAATACTTAAAAATCGCTTGGTAGATTAATGAATAAGTTAAGTTAAATAAAGAGCACCCATATTGAAAACGCCCGCTTAAAAGATGAGAATCAGGAACGCGAAACTCGCTCCTTGTTATTCTTTTTAACCATCGCTCTCGAGAGATTCGAAGCCAATCGCGGTATGTGTGTCTTCTACTCGAAAAACAAATCCGGTATCAATAATCAGACGATGAGGTCATCGTGACCAGAGTGAATTGAGACCCATCGCCAGTTGCTATGAATTTGGCTTGAACGCACACGTAGTTGAATTTGTGCTTCTGTTACTGAATGAATGAGCGAGACTGTACATATGAAAGAGACGTGACTCAGTTAAGTGAAAGTACGTAAGTGTAGATCATGTACGTCTATCATATTACTTATAGTAAAGCTCAGATGGATGTCCAGATTGTTTTGTGCAGCGAATCTGAGGAGTCGTTTTTGGTGAGAAGAAAGTGGACTTGGATATAGAGGGACTGGTTTGGCTAGGCCATAACGAATCACCTGGTGTATCATCTCCTGACGGGAGTCGTTCGCTTAATTGTGTTCCCTGAACAATAAAACTCTAACGTGTTGATTGACGTTGAGGTGTGTTCGTTGGCTGTTTTAGAAATTCATATACTAACTTCGTACAACCCGGTACGTCGAGATTATACGAGTCCAGGTATCGTGTTGAAGCACCAGGAGATGCGTTTCGCGAGCTAACCGGATGTTAAAGTGTCTCTCCCCCTCCCACCCCCCCCCCGCAGCTGTGCAGTATATATCTGGATGAGTGAGCAATATTTCAAACAGTGTTACGTGAGTATTTAAATAAGCTAAACCTACATGCTCAGACATAATCCATTAGTTTTCGAAGGAGGTTGGACTAAGGTAGAACGCGCGAATGTAACCATCGCATTTACCGTAGCTGAAGGCTATGAAAGATTGATGATTATATTAAAGTTAATAGATGACAATATAAATAATATAAGGTAGAGTTGGATAAGAAATTAAATCATTGTAGTAGTATGTTAATTAAATGGGTACTATAGTAACGTGATTGCACTTTAGTAGTTCTAAAACTTTATAACGCAGAAGATGATGTTGCCTGTAGTATATGTATATAGTAGTAAAAGCTATATAGGATCTGTATATATAGTCATTGCATAATTATATCAATAAGTAGCCAATGGTACTTCCATAGCTACTGAAAAACATTGGATTATGGGCATAAACATACTGCATCTCTAAGTACATATACTTCGTATTTATACAAAATGGAGGATATGCAACGCATTTAGGGACGATAATGACTAAGAAGTCTGGGGCATGGAATTAAAGGAAAAGCACAGACCCGTTAAACGCCTTAAAAATGAAAATCCACATGGGTGGGGGTGGGGTGTGGGGGGGGGGGGGGGGGGGGGGGGGGGGGGGGGGGGGGGGGGGGGGGGGGGGGAGGGTGGGGGGGGGGGGGGGGGGGATGGGGCGATGGGGGAAGGTCCCTGGGGGGGGGGGGGGGACGGGATTTCGCGCGGGGGGGGGGGGGGGGGGGGGGGGGGGGGGGGGGGGGGGTGGGGGGGGGGGGGGGGGGGGGGGGGGGGGGGGGGGGGGGGGGGGGGGGGGGGGGGGGGGGGGCGGGGGGGGGGGGGGGGGGGGGGGGGGGTGTTTGGGGGGGGGGGGGGGGGAGGAAGAGAGTGGGGGGGGGGGGAGGAGGATCCGGAAGGGGGGGGGGTCTTTGGGCGGGGGCGGAGCGGGGGTGGGGGGGGGGGGGTAGGAGGAGTGGGTGGTGTAGAGGGGGGCGGGGGGTGGCGGGGGGTGGGGGAAGGGGGGGTGAGCATGGGGTTGGGAGGGGTAGGGGTGAGGGTGGGTTGGTCGAGGGAGGGAGGTGGGGGGGGGAGGGGGGGGGGGGGGTGATATGTTGGTTTGGGTGAACACAAAAGAAGAAGGAAGAGAGAAGAAGAGTGTGGGGTGTGTGGGAGTTGGGGGGGGATGGGTCGGTTTCTAGAAGAGAGGATGGAGGGGAGAGAGGGTGTGTGAGCTTGTGCGGGGGGGAGGGGTGGGGCGGGTGTGTTGGTGGGGGGGTGGGGGGGTGGGGGGGTGGGGGGGCGGGTTGGGGGGGGAGTGGGGGGGTGACTCCAGAGGTTGAGAGAGAAGAAGAGAGTTGGGGCGGCGGCGCCGGGCCGGGTTGGGGTGGGAGGGGGGGGGGGGGGGGGGGGGAGAGAACGGGGGGGGGGGGGGGCGGGGGGGGGGTGGTGGGGGGGGGGGGGTGGGGGGGGGGGGGTGGGGGGGGGGTCTCTGATCGGATGGGGAGATGTGGGGGGTGGGGGGGGGGGGGGGGGGGTTGGGGGGGGGGGGAGGTGGCGGGTGGGGTGGTCGGGGGGGATAGGGGGGGTGGGGGGGGGCGGGAGGGGGGGGGGGGCGGGGGGGGGGTCGGGGGGGAGAGAGAGAAGAAGAAGAGAGAAGAAGAGAGAGGAGAAGGGAAGAAGAAGAGAAGAAGAAGGTGTGGGGTGTGGGTGGGTGGGCGCCGCGGGCGCGGGGGGTTGGGGCGGGGGGGGGTAGGGGGAGGATGATTGGGATTCGTGGTATGGCCCAGGGAGGGGCGGGGGAGTCCGCGGCGGGGGGGGGAGGGGGTGGGGCGCGCGAGAGGGGGGGGGGGGGTGGGGGAGTGTGGGTACACGCGCGCTTGTCGTCTGCCGGAAGGGGAGGATTGTGGGGGTGAGTGAAAAAGGCGCGCTAGAGAGAGAAGAAGAGAAGAGAGAGAAGAAAGATAGTGCGGCGGATTGGAGAATGAAGGGGTGGCGGGGGTGGAGAGAGGAGAGGATGGTGCGGGAGAGGTGGGGAGGGGTCGGGGGGGCGGGTGAGGGGGGGGGGGGGGGGGGGGGGGGGGCCGGTGGGGTGGGGGGGAAGGGATTATCCGAGGGGGGGGGGCGGGGGGGGGGGGGGGGCTCGCGGGAAGGCGATGAGAGCGTCCATCACCGCGCTGGGAGCGCGTCGCCGCCGCCGGCTCCGGAGCTTTGGGGGGGCGAAAGGGTGGCGGCGGCTCGGGCGGGTTTGGGGGGGGGCGGCGGGCGGGGGGGGGGGGGGCGGGGAGGGGGGGAGGGGGTGGGGGGGGGGGGGGGGGGGGGGGGGGAGGGGGAGAGGCGGGTGGCGGGAGGTTTTGTGGGGGGCGTCGGTCGCGGGGTGAGCGGTGGGGGGGGGAGTGGGGTGCCGTTGGGTAAAAATCCTACCTTTTGCAGTGGCCAATTTGAGGTTACAGCGCCCCCTATAAATAATATATAAGTAGCTATTAGTAGTATGTACATAAGTATATTAGTATATCATAGTAGTATAGTGATATAAATAAGCCTCCACCTAGATTTTATAATATAAACCCGTAAAGAATTAATAATGGAGTGAGTGTCCATAATAAAGTATATGTTCTAAATAAATAATATATAACCTTAACTGAATATTTGGAGGGTAACCTCTACTAGCATTGGCCTATAAGATAACTTTGAATTATATAAAATACTTACTGATGCCTTAATTAATTGCTAAAATACATATATTATAATTTAGATAATTTAAAACCTTATAAATTAATAGGTTAATAGACATCTCTCGCTTTTTATTATGGTGTGTGTGTGGATTCTTATTAGCATATGAGTGTGTAGAAGTATATACTTAATATATTTATTATTTCTATCTATAGAATACATTCTGGTATATGATATATATTATTAATTTACAATAAATCGAAACAATTTGTCATTTTTTACGTTTTAAAATTTAAAAAAAAAGATCCTTTCTTTAATTTACAAAAAAAAAATAAAGATTTGAAGCAAAAATACTTCATTAAAATATTATTTGTGGTCACTCAAAGCATGACTCTGTAACTTGTAGCATGCAAAACATACAGATTTCTCCCGTTTGCTGAGTGCATCCGATTTTTTTACGGAGAATATAATTTATCCTCCAATTCGTGCAATCATGCCTTATTATTTTTTACGTATACAATCTTATAACCTAACACACCATTCTTGTTTTTAACTGCTCTTTTATAAGCATCATGAGTCCTCCTATTTCAAAATTTGGATGAATTTCAGTCCATTTGTGGGATGTTTTGTGTGTGGTGTGTGGTTTTTTGTGTCGGTTGTACAAACTCCCTAAGGTTTTCATTTTACTTCTTCATTCAATTCCGTACCTAACCGAGAAAGAGCTTGACGTAGGTGATTGAGTCACGAACATAATCGGCAGCGCCTCTTTGTAGCCTTTTCCCGTCATCGCCCGTCGGTACTCAATTTGGTTCGCCCTTCCTTTGACTGTACATTATATTCCCCGCGCCGTTGCGGATGCTGGTGAGACGGAGTATCAAATCTCTTTCGGTAAACCTATGCATTTAAATAATTTTGCTTATTCGACCAATAGGGGAAACTAACCGAATTGCTAACTTGTCCCCATGTAGATTCATCTAGCTCAAGGTCAGTATTAAAGTTCCGAATTAATGTTGGTTCTCAGCCCGTATTCTGACGTATCCACCAGGGTATTGAAATGCCATATGGACAGAAGAATAATTGTCGTCTGAACACGGCTCACGAACTTATTGACTAAAGTAATATGAACAAGAAAATTCAATGTATTCTAGATGAACAAGACGCACAACTAATCTTTGTACTACGACCAATTGACCCCCACAGTCCAAACGCCTCTTAATGGAGCTTCGCAAATTTTTTCCCAGCTCAGCATGTAGCCCTTTCCGTGCCAATGATGTACATGATTAACCTACTTACCATGGCGAGTTTTCCCGTGCGTGTGTATTTATACCTCGCATGGCAAGCCGTCACCTGTACACAGTGTATCACCTCCGGCCATTTATCATTAATCCTCGTGATTCTATTCCCGGGGGGTGTGGGGGCAACCGCTCGTGACAATTGCGTTAAATGTTGTTGAAAATTCGGAGCATTAATAGTAAGTCTACGTATAAAGTCACAGAAACAGCACGTACTACAACTGACAACCATATCGGTTACAATAGAACAGGTTATCAAAATGACAGTTGACCTTGAAGGAGAGAAACAAATTCACTAGAAGCTCAACTTTCAGAGCCAGATATTCAATCTTGCTAACAATAATCCTGCCAAAAAAAAAATTGGGGCAATGTACGAGGATATCTTACCATTGGGAAAAAGGCACTGAGTAGTGATAGTACGCTGTCCAGCACTTGATCGTTATATCATGTTCAGCTATTCCGGACAGTTGTTGTGTGGGACGTAAACTCACCGAAGCTATAAGCCTACAGTCACGCTTGGTTGGTTAGTACGATATGCAACGCCATCAGCTGTGTTCACATAGCTATTCCATATGAAGCACGTCCAATAGAAAATATACTAGGACAATAGAGAAAGATATGTCTTAACTCTATGAACTAACTGCACTCCTATGGTTGATCGACATATTCAGAAGGGACGATATGGAGTGTATTGCAGAGACGAGTTAATTCTAAGAGGTGCAGTAAAGTAGACGTGATATATAGCTTCAGGACGTTATATATAATATAATATATATATATAATATATATATATATATATACTATATATAGTCATATATTAATATATTATATGTTTTGAACATGAGCGGTGAGTACAGTTGAGTGAGTGCACCACCTGGATGTCAATCGGGGATGTAATCCCCCCTAGCCTCCATTGACGCATGATATAGCATATTACATAAGCTGAGAGTTCATAACTCGATCCGCGGTAGTCATCCCGTGAAGCTCTAGCGTAGGTAATCATATGATTACTCTCCATAGCCAAATATACTGACTGGATAGGTATACAGCTTTATAACAACGTAACATCAGTATCAAAGTCGGAGCGCGTAAGAACGTAATGTGAGGCCGTTCTATATTTTCGTAAATCTATGATCATAGATCATATATATTTCATCATATAATCTAGTTTACCGGTTCATGCCTACCAGCACCCTAATGCAATTCCAAACTCTAAGTACCCTGCTGAGTAAGTTTGCAGGCTAGTTACCATAGGTCAATGTATGCAAATGAATAATATATATCACATAATATAATATATCATATATATATACTATATATATATTAATATATATATTAATTATATATATTAATATATAGATGAATTATATAATATATATATATATATATATTATTCATTATACTATATTTATATAAAACTATATATTAATACTAATTATATGTAACTGTATCTTCCCTATCTCATCATGCAATAATAATCAGATATCTTATTTTACCTTATCACTTCACCTATATTATATTATACATCGCCCTAATTGTTTATCATATTAAATTAGTAATAATTTTTATTGTACAGTTTTAATTCGACTAACGAAAAAAAATTAGGAATGGACTGTAATTTAAGGGAACATAATTAGATAATCAATTATAGCGAACTTGTAAATATTGTTAATTCTTTTCCGTTTTATCTTTAAGAGAGGTCGAAATAATAAATTTCTTAAAAATGACAGAAATAATAATGCAACATTTTTGTTATTATTTATTTTTTATATCCAATTTATTTACGTTTTTTACGAGGGTTTATGTACCGTGTTCTTCATCTCTCATCTAACAACGCAATCCTTCAAAAGCGTGTGTAAAGCCCTCTGTTGTAGATTAATTCATCTGTTATGATAGATACTATATATTATATATATATATATATATACTATATATATATATATTATAATACTATTATATTATATATTATAATAAAATATATAATATATATACTATAATATATATATTATATATATAGATATATATATAATATAATATGTTTATATATAACTATATATATATATATATATACATATATATATATATATTATATATTATTATATATATATATATATATATTATATATATTATATAATATATATAGTATATATATATTTATATTATACCTATATATCATATATATATATAATATATATATATATATATATATATATACTATTACTATTATATATATTATATATATATAGTTACATTATATATATAATATTATATATATTAATATATATATATATATATATATATAATATATATATATTATTATAATATATATATATATATATATATATATATGTATATATATAGTATATATATATATAAATATATATATTAATATATATAAGATAAAATATATATATATATATATATATATATATATATCATATATATAATATATACATTATTTTATATATATAATATATTATACTATATTATATATATATATATTATATTATATTACTATATATATATAATATAGTATACTATATATATATAATATTACAAAGTAAAAATCACATTAATATGATAATAGTAACCCAATTAAATAAGTAAACCCTTCTTGTGCGCGTCCAAAACTTGATGTAATAAACTAAGACCATCCTTGAGCACCCACCCCTCCCTATTAAAACATCACCACCACTCTATAGCTCATACCCCTACTACCACCCTATACAATATACCCTATATAGTATAACTAATCCATATAGCTACTCCACTCTCATCTCATCGTACCACTCATCCCTATAGTATCTATTATTCCAATCACTAACCACTCCACTCTATACATCACACATTCTAATATACCTAAGCTTTACATCACGCATCCTTGTACCGGCTATTCCATCTAGATCAACGTACTATATTATCACTAATTTACAAGCTCTCATACTCTACTTCCTTACTCTCTCTCCTCATTCTCTACTCATCTCATCTTCCATACACTCTATCTCTCTCTCTTCGTCCATTTCTCTCTCATACTCAATATATCTTACTCTCTCTGCCTCTACTACCTCACTACAGAACGCTCACTATATAATCACATACAAAGCTAATGTCCAAATTCTCAAGATATCTATTATATATTTGGGTGAATGCAATTGATATTAGCAATTATATTTAGTCTAGTATTAAATCACAATCATCAGTATATATACTTTATGTGCTACATAGAAACTAACCTGTTCTAGATAGCGTCATATCCGCGCTATATGTATAAAATAGATCTTAAGTAGATGAATAGTATACTTCTATTATATCGAATATATGTATATATTACAGTCGGTTACCACTGGCGTTATTGAGTGTAAGTAGAATCGTTATGCGTCACACTACTCTCAATCATTCTCCATCCTGCACACGAGTATATCCGCTATAGTGTTGTAGAGAGCATCGCTCTACATCACTACACCGTCCGCTCGACGCTAGATATAGTCACCTCAAATTCTTGTTCTTGAATGACGCCTCACAAACTTAGCTCTATCAGATTCGTTCTATTGCACCAAGTGGATGGTCTCCAGTGGATGATTGATTATACAGACGTATTAGTCGGTTACTTAGCGCACATTATATTGCTAAATAAATTCACAATATAATAGATGTAAAGGTATATATTATAAGTTCTAACTATCTGCAGAGAGAGAGAGAGAGAGAGAGGAGAGAGAGAGATTGCACCAAAAAGACTTCGACCACCGCAAAAGCTCACAAGCCACGAGAGAGAAGAAGAGAGAGAGAGAGAGAAAGAAAGAGAGAGCTTGATATGGTGAATAAAACGTTCTAATGAACCCAGCGTAGTGAAAGCTAATTTAAAGTGGGTATCCGAACTTATATTGAACAGTATTAATATACAAACTTTTTACTTAATATTCCAAGGCATTATCTTTAACACTGTTTCCATTAATATAAACTTATGACTACTATAAGTCAGTTATTGTATATACAATACACACATCTACACACTGTGAAATTTATCTTTGTAAAATATATATATTACTATATATATAATATATATATATATATTTAATATATCATATATATATATATATAATATATATATATAGCTATATATATATAATATAATAATATATATATTATATATATATATTATATATATTTATATAAGATATAGATATATATAGTAATCTCTGGTGAAAACGAGCCGCACAAAAATTTATGATTATACCATAAGATGATATATTTATATTGTATATTGTATGGTATTAATCACTCACTCCAAAGTCTGTAAATACACTATAATCTCAGTTTTAAGTAGTGTATTGCAAATGATTTGAAAAAGATAGAAATTAATTAACTTATTGAGAATGAGTAAGTCAGCGGTTAAGCTATACTGGATACTACAGTATATGTATAGATACTAGAAAAATTAAATAATTGAATCATTATATACAGAATAAAAACACTGATGATCCTCTTCTACTATGAGGGGAGATATCTATACAGACTACCTCAAGTAGTACTAATAAAGCATGTTGCAGTTTTGGCTTCTTTACGTATCAAAATAATAAGTACTCAGAGTAGTGACAAGAGTATTTTTATTGAGCATAATAGTATATTGAATATAAGTGTCAGTAGAGAGAGTTTGTAAAGTATTTATAAAAAGAAACTACTAGATCATTATCATCTACTGTATTGACTAAGTATGAAATAGTATCATTGTCAGTGTCAGATATCGCTCTATATATGCATAGTATTATTATAGGTGGAACATACTTACTCTAATGCTCACTCAACATTCCTATTGCATACTATAAGCGTTAGTATTGTCACACCCAGCTATATCTATAGTCTAGCTGTCGTGAATGAATATCTTATGAAGTAACTACTAATACTATAACTGATACTAACATCTTAGAGATGTTATTCATTAATAGGATTCAGTGACAGCAACACTCTTATCATTACATAGACGCCTATGTTATCAGAGTACTCATAGTTATGCAATATCACTTATAATTCTCTTTTTTAATAAATATATAAGGCTCAGTGGGCCTCTAGACCGTACGTATCTCTCTTTACTAAGAATTGGACTGTACACAAAAGCACAGGACTAATAAGTAGTAAATGTATATGCTTATTATATATATATGATATCGCATTTGCAAGTCAACTAGATATAGATATTACTGATACACTATATAAAATATTTAGTAAGTATTTGAAAAGCTTAATTAAGTTATTAGCTGCTATAATTATAGTAACATATTAACTTTGTATCAGTATATTATGTATTCACGATTACTCTGCAATTTTTTTTTTAGGTATGTGTGTATAATTATAGTTTTCACGTTATGGCCATGGCCGTAATGGAAGAAATATACTATTAATAGGGTAGCTCATGCCCCTGGTATACTTTATCCATACATTATATACTTCTATGTGATATTGATAGACGATATCATGTGACTATTTCGTGTATCTATTTATAGATGAAATACTATATTTACTATAGAATATATACTCATCTAATTCTTAGAAGGTAGTTATAAGATTCATCCTAAAATCTGAACTCTCCATAATCATTATGTAATAGTGAAAATAGAAAAGAAAGCATTGGGAACAATATTGAGCAAAATGTTATGCAAGAAACTCTACTACGTAGATAATATAATTTAATATAAACATGAAGATATAAATTTTCAAATAAAATATTTAAAGTGAATCAAGATGTGTGTAATTGAAATCCTGTATTTAAGTACTTTGCAATGAATTCCCTGATAATTTCAAATATTATAAGTAACATCTAACTAACATATATGTTTTTAATACTGCTTATCATAAAAATAAAAAAATGGTGATATGAATAGTATGGAAAACTGAGTACTCAACTAATATGAACATATAGTATCTCCCATCATAATGAATTACATACACTAGCAGAGTTTCATAACAATAGAGTGAACTTGTGTGTCAGTGTAAGGAGGGGGTCATTAGAACAACTCCACATCTCGTCCAGAAAAAAATAAAGAGTCTTTCTAAATATTGCTTAATTTAGTCAGATACTGAAAATGGTACCTTTTAAATTTAGGTTAAATGGTATGATGCTGATAGAATGACATTGTTACAATGTTGCATGGTAGTTTGCAAATAGAATAGGGCAGTTATTAAAGTACTTGATTTTTCATGAGCTAATAACCATTTTCTGTCAATTAAAATTTATTCGACTCATATAAATAAAACGAAAAAAAATTAAGAATATTTACAAGTTCGCTTAAATATGCAATTGCTTTTTCGTCATTATGCAACTGAATGCGATCATTAATTGAATATTACTCGCTGATGTACAGCTACAAATGATATAGTTTATATATAAGATATAATATATTAAATATTAATATATAAGATGGTACAACATGTATATACTATATATATATATTATATATATATATATATATATATTATATATATTATATATATAATAATAATATACTATATATATATATATATATATATAATATTATATATATATATTATCATATAATTAATATAATATATATATTTTATATATATACTATATATAAGTATATATATATTATATATATATATATATAATATAATAAATAATATATTGCTAATATATATATATTATATATAATATATATATATAATATATTAATATTATATAATATATTATATATATATAATATATATATATATCATTATATAATATATATAATATATATTATATATATATATATATATTATATTATATATATATATATATATATATATATATATATATATATATATAATATTATATATATACTATCATATATTAATCTCTCAGGATATTTGAATCATCGTTACCTGAATACTTGACATTATAGTGTCGGTTGAAAGAGTAAGTCTTACCTACCCTATAGCCTAATCAGTATAACTAAAATCAACCATGTACCAGTCATGTTTCTAGTTTATCTTTTGAAGTTTCCACGTGCTACTGTAGATAACGATTTCTAACTAGTATGCTTTACTTGCTGTAAGCGATTATGATGCGGATGATATCGATCAATCATATGATGGATCTGATTGACTTGTCTCAGTAGTATTACGTACTTACTAAATATATATATTATCATATTTCAATAAGAATTTATTACTATACATTGAAGTTATTACTTTCCTAATATTCGTCTCTACCCCTCAGGAAATGGGGGTTATGACGTCATAACTCCTCATAATTCACTTTAAATAATATTACAGCTCACTACCGTTAGGTCTGGGGGTGGGTGGTTGGGGGATACGTTTCTTCAGATCCTTGTAAGAACTAGATGAATCAGCGTTATCGGTAGTTTATATACATTCATGAGACATTATGATACCAAATCTCAGTACTCTACTCTATAGCTTACTGGTAGTACGATTGTTTAGATGAAAAGTAAATACCAGAATATTATGTTGTTTACTCCAATGCCAATAATGATATAATCGTTTAGCTGCTATTGTAGTACCAATCTTCCCATCATCCGCTACTGCAAATATAAAAATTCAATATAAAACAAACTACAAACATAATAATTATCTAAATTGCTAGTAGTAAAGTGCTATGAGATTTATTGTGGTATTTAGAACAATTACATTATTTATTCTTCGTTATTTAGTTATTCACACAGACTAATACTACGACGACAAGTCATTATCCCTCTTTTATTAACATCTCATAAATAGCTTTTATCATAACCACAATTCTGGAAATAGCCTATCCCTACCGCTCCTATCTAGTAGAAATTGCACCAATTAATATATATATATACTCATCAAGAATTTATACTATATACCTAAATAAAACTACTACACGATAACTTTCAGCGCAATCCATTTATAAGTTTCTTAGTAAAATGTGTCTTTCTTTTAGTTCATTATAATATTTTATATAATCAATGTTAGTTTTACCATATTTTGAATCCTATGAAATTAAATGGATAGTTGAATATAGTTTATGACCATGCATACTTTAAATTTATGGCACGAATATGTTTTCATGCTTATAGTGTATCTGGCATATATATCAGTTACGATAATCCTCTTTATTACTCCTAAATTTATATAAGTATATAAACTATTCTTATAAATCCCTTATATATATAATATAATATATATATATATATATATATAATATAATAATATATATTATATATATATAGTATATATATATATATATATATAATATATATTATAATATATATATATAGTATATATATATATATATAATATATATATACATATATTATATAATTGCCTCACTCAGCGGTATCGAACCATGTTTTGCATGTATACTTTTAATGTTTTGGTAATTATAGATCCCGGTATGCGCCTTGCGCAGCAGCGTATCTGCGACGCTAGTACCGTTGAACATCTGTCTCAAAATCCATCAAATAATAAGTTTGTTTCAGGATACAACATTAAGCGAACGAGACTCCGTCGGAGATTATCACCAGGGTTTTACCTGCCTTCTTTGTCTAATGATATCTCCTCACACTAATATATATTTAACAGGTGGTTATATAGATAACTACGAGATCAGTGTATGTGATCTCAACTCGCGTAGTTTATAATATAATTATAGCAGATCATGATGAATATCTTGACTTATATTACATACTATCCTATTAAAGAAGTAATAGTCATTAATAATGTAATTATGTCGATACGTGGCAACATTGACTTGTGCGACGAAATTATGCGAAGATCTCTATATTTCAATGACGCTTGATAGGTAAGCATGAGTTAATCTAATGAAGAAGAGATCATTCTTAAAATCCCTCCTGTTAAACGATTCTTAGGTACTTATCAAAAGTATTGATTCGATAAACTAATTAAGTGAAAATATAAACGATTCCTCGCTGAATGTGATATTAGATAACTAAAGGCTGTAATAGTAGTGAGAATATTCTGATACCTTGAGTCAAATAGACATAGGTATGATATAATAAACTTAATAAGTAGACATTACTAGATTGAAGTCATAAATGAACTAGTATAAATATATATATATATAGTAATAATAATATAAATGTTGAAACTAAGTAGTGTACATCTGATGATCCACAAAAGACTAGAAGTATTAAATATATCATACTATATCCTCGACAGTCGATATATCTACATGATTACTGCACTCCCTAACTTTTGACTCATGGAGTTGACCATCTCAATAGTACAGGCACATAGTTCTAGACATATACTAGACATTGTGCACATGAACGCGAAAGCTGAATAGTCGGAGATTTTCATTCTCTGAATTGACACGCTCGTAAAGATAACGCATATAATACCATAGGTGCTGACCAGATTAGAGTAGTCGAGATTTTCTATTAAGATTATGCAACTGTCTTACAACTATTCATTCATCTCTCTCTAATGTAATCCACCTCTGACAACTAACTCGTACGTAATGTCTTCCAAACTGTCAAATAATTATATATATAAAGTACGCATTAGATACTGTTCATGTCGGATACTACTGTGTAATACTAGACTATAAATCATACAGGGATGATCAAAACATAGACTTATATTGCCATTATCATCTTACTAGGACTGACGATCATATAATCAAATAGGACATATGTAGATTTGAACTCTATAAGCCACTTATACTATACAGCTAGTCAAGGATAATAAATTATTCTCATAAGTAGTCTAGGAATGCATTACTGTTCTCGATTGCAGAGAAATATTCTATTAATGCCGTGCATACAATTTATGCTTGTAGTTGAATATAGGTACTTATACACTTCAATGTATAGTGACTGTTCTCATGTATAATGATGTGCTCAGATGTAGACCTTATTGTTGGTATAATGGTGCTAAGCGTTGATTTTACCTATAGAGTTAACCTCAAGCTGTAGAGTCTACAACTATCCTCGCGACTATAGCTGGACTCCCACGATTGGCCATCTGTTTCTAGTCCGACTGTACTACTGACTGTATTCTATATACAGCTGCTTTTAAGATTTATGCTGGTATATCAGAACGATAGAGTCAATTATGTATAATACATCATATTACTCATCAGAATCTTTTGTATAAAAATCACAGTGAGTAGTATAACTGCTAAACACTACTGTACCGTAATATTGTACCCTCTACGACGAAAGCTTAAGATCAGCTCTCGTAACATTATGAAATCCATCGTCTCTCAACACTTTCATTTTCGTGCCAGGATTGCACCATCATCAGGAGACTCAAAGCGTCATCTAGATATTTCCGTGCTATGCACATCTATCTCTATCTTTCACTCCACATCTCTTCTTTTGTGAACTACTCCTTATTTCGTCTTTTATTTCTGCTTATTCAATCTTTACACTTACTTTAGGCGCACGTCTGCGATCACCTTATGCGTAATCTATGTAGAGTATTATGCTTCGACTAAGGATGTTTGATACGTTGTTATTTTTTGTAATATTGTATTATTTTTTTTCTTTCTTCAATATATATTTGTATATTTTTATATATTTTTTTTTTTTCATGCTTGTTGTGGATAGTTTTGCCATTTTACTCCTGAATTGTTAATATATGATATTGTCTTTCTTCGTTCCGTATGAATAATGTCATCAACCGTGAGTTGCACCATGTAAATAATAAAAAACTCATAGTTGTTACTAATTCCACCTCTATATAATATATATATATTTTATAATTGTTTTATTTTTTTAAAACTACTAAATAAGTGAAGCAAGTTACTAGTGTATATATTCTAATTACACAATAAAAGGATTAATAAGGGATGATGCCATCGACATAAGATCGATATAATAAAATAATTAAAGCGAATATTTTATTAAATAAAATGATATAATTACATAGTTGATCATATACTAGTCGAGGTCGCTCATACCAGACGATGTCTTCTCGATGTCTTAGTGAGTTCACCGCGGAACTAATAAACGATAATAGAACGTATTAAATTTCTACAAATTTCGTAAATTCGTGAATTAAATTCTATTATTCTTTTATTTTCTTCATCTATCTGATAGAATTATTATTACTAATAGTAATCAAAAAGATTATGTAGAAATTTAAACAAAAAGTAGATCATCCATCTTAATATGATATTTTTCAATAGTTATAAATGTGAAGCTGCTAGTGTTTCTCAGATACAACGGAGATATATTTAGATTGACAGGTATCATCACTCATACCAAGAAACGTATAAGTCGTATTAATACTTCACTCATTATTTTATTTCTTTTTTCGCTACCTAAGGATCTATAAAACGATCTCGTTTTAGTTAAAAATAGTATAATATACATTTATTAACTTCTTAAAGCATATTTAGTATCTCATTATAATTTAATTTTATATTTAATTTATATTATTAGAGATTATGAAAAAAACTCGTTAATGAACAGGTTAGTCAAGGTATATTAGTAGTCTATAAGTAAGAAAATTGTATTAATAGGATATAACTTCCAATTATCTAAAAGTGAATAATTATTTTGTCTAATATTATATATTAGAATATTATAGATTAGAGATTATATAATCATATATAATATATATATATTAATATTTTATAATATTATATATTTATAGATAATATAGATAATTATAATATTGTAATTATATTAAATATATATTTATATAATATATATATAATATAGAGAGAAGAGAGAGATTAGAGAGAGAGAGAGAGAGTAGAGAGAGAGACGGGGAGTTAAAATATAGTGAAGTCGCAGCTGATATTGTAGTATATATATATATATATACTATACTATATTATTATATAAATATATATATATATTTAATATTATTAGTATTAATATATAATATACTATATATATATTTAATTACTTATTTAATATATATATAGTATATTAATTTATATATTTATTATATATATATATATATAATATATATATATTTTATTATATGTATATATTATATTAATAATAATATATATTATTATAATATATTAATATATATATAATATATAATATTATAATATTATATTATAATATATTATATATATATATATAATTAATAAATATTAATATTATTATAATTATAATATTATACTATTATATATATGATATTAATATAATATATTAACAGAAATAAAAAAATAACGATGGAAAAATTAAGAATATAAGTGAGATTTCTATATTTGAAATTACAGTAATTTCAATAAAATTATCTCTAAATTTTGAACATCTATTTTTTCTATTTAATTCAAATGTATATATATTTCATATTAATATATATATATATATAATATATATATAACTATATATATATATAATATTATAATATATATACTATATTAAATTATATATATATATATTAATAATATTAATTATATAATTACTATATATATTTTATATTTAAATATATTAATTATATTAAATTATGTAAATATATACATATATAATATATATATATTATTATATATTATATATATTAATATATATATATATATATTAATATATTATTAATAATATATATATATATATATATATATTATATTATATATATATTATATATATATTATATATACATATAATATTTATATATATATATATATATATATATATTAAATATTAATATAAAATTGTTAAAAATAATAAAATTAATAATCATTTATAATATATACTATATATTATAATTATAAAATTATTTATATATAATAATATATATATATATATATATATATATATATATATATATTTATATAATATATATATATATATAATATTATATATATAATATATTATATTTAATATCATATATATTTATATATAGTGTGTGTGTGTTATGTTGTATGTGATTGATGTTTTTGTCTAAATTCGTGTTGTGTGTGTGTGTGTTAAAAAACTGAATGTTTAAAATTGCATTCATAAACGTATAGTAACATAAGAGTGTTCTGAAAAACTTTAAAATAATTTCTCTTCGATTCAAACTCAAATTTCATTAAATCGGAAGCAATTAGATATATTAGTGATTGAAACCTGTTAAGAGATTAGATCTGATCGATGTGAAATACCAATAAAATTATAAGAAATGAATACAAATAATTCTCTTATAATATTTGCATTGATTTTTAAAGATATTATTTATATCTAAAAGTATTGTTACTAGTTGAGGAGTAATTTAACATTACTATATATATATCAGAGGCTATATATATATTAATAGGGTAGGACTCGGGTAGTAGACTCCCAATACCCCAATAATATTTATTTATAGGTTTAAATAATGAAATTAAATGGTAAAATTTACTAATATAATTATTAAAAATTATTTATATAATAAGCTAAATTTTATGTATATTTATAGTAATTAATAAAATTAAAAAGTAAAAAGACTACCACAAATATTAATAGTGACTATATTAATATTATTGTGAGTGAATTGATTAGAAATTCTCGCTTCCTACTCTAATCTTTACAAAAGAAAATATTCTATGCAAGATCGGACGAATGAGTATACAGTTTTTATATCAAGTTTAAACAATATGATTTCTTCAGTAGATAACGAAAATATATTGAAACTTTACTGTTCTACTTCCGTAAATATAATGTATATCGGAAAGTGTGAAAAGTACGACAACGTATGTTAGTGGCTGGTATGTGGCAGATTAGTTGATATCTTCTGATTATTAATAAGGTCTCAAAAAATACACAAGTTATTCTATTATTTGGTTTATTCTTTCAAAGTGATAAAATATTTAGGCTAATTTAATAAATAAAATAATGGCTAAATATATACTATATATGTAGAATATAGATGATAAATTTTTCATATTATAAAGAAAAAAAACGCATTAAAAACTTATCTATAAATTAGGACCCACGCTTTATTTTAAAAAAAATGTTAGGCCTAAGTAAAATTATACTCAATTGTGCTATGTAACTTTAAAATTATGTCTTATTTTGAGAAGTTAATATGTAAACAAGGCTTGTATAGGCATACAAATAATACTCAGTACGTATCATAATAATATAAATATGGTTTTCGATGATTACGTTAGCTATAATTTAAAATAAGTTAATAAGACACACATAGGTCAATATTGTGAACTATAGATTATAATGATAATAAAATACTTTTAATTTATATATATATAATATATTATACATAACGTTTCTATAGTAAAACACATTAGTAGTTAGTTTCCTATGCTATTCAAAGTATATAAAATTATATATAAATTACTAGCTATAATATACAGTAGTAGGTATAGATGAAAAATAATACTCATCATTATCTATAGCTTAAATAATATATATAATGTGTACGATAAAATATATAAACGTAAACATAAACATAATATTAAAGGAAGTAAATTCCACTCAGTCATATTATTATGTAAAGTGCATATATAATTCTCCTATTGTAACAAATTAACTCAATAAAATAGACATAAGTTATAAATTATTACTCGAATTTCACAGACCTTTATTGAAAATCAAAACATAATTAATAATCATTATACTATATAATGACATTATTATTATAGAAGCTTTTAGTAACTTTTATATAATTCTCTGCCTACCTCCAAGTACTCCTTCCTACAGAATGGCATAGTGTATAAACGTATATTAATATATATTAATTTTGTTCATATACTAGTACCTATTCAGATTTAGAGATGCGTATAACATAATATATTACTAGTATAAGTTATTTCATATTTATAGTACTATACTAAGTACGTATATGCAACGTCATGTTTCTGTATTAATATACTACTTTATATTATATATGTTCTACCATTATAAGTAATGATTATCTCCCTTTTATATTATACCTTATGCTTTGATCACGCAAAGCCTTGTGTCTATCCTTTCTATTCTACTATCTATCTATACTATTCTTACATCTTCATCTTTACGCTTCTCACCTATATACTTACTTCTATCTTTACTATACTTCTATTACATTTTCTCATTTAATAATATTAATGAATATTACTCTATATATAATACATATTAATTTATATATCTTTATTAACTATATTAACTTATTCATTCATCTATATATACTCTACTATATATACTCTATATCTATTACTCTATTTATATACTTATATTATACTATTTACTTCACTATTTATATAAAATAACTCTTCTATATCACTTCAATCCATATTATATCTTTTATCTTCACTCTCTATTACTTACTATTCATTATTTATCCATTAACTTTACTTATTCACTCTATTATCATTACTATGACTTACTATCTATATTAGTGACACAGTTCTGTCACTGCGTTTCTTTATATTTACTCCTTATAATTGACTCACTTATATTAACTATACATAATATTATATATCTCCTTACTCTTACTATTTGTATTATTTATTTATCTCAGTTAATATAAAATGTTCTCTTTCTACCTTTACTATTCCTATCTGTTACTTTCATACTCTATACGCTTACATATAATTAGGTATGCATACTGGCTACTTACTACTCAATTATTATATTGATTGATTCTTATATGCGATCAGACTCAGCTACCTATCTACTGTCATGCTTCATTACTTATATATTTTCGTTCATCGCTTATTATACTTCACGCGCCTTCTCATCCCGCACTATTCTGCGCTTATAAATCATAGTAATCGAAAACAGTAAATAGTATTTCGGCTGATATCCGTTCATCTATATGTGAAAACTTGCCTGAAAACATTATCTATCTAACAAACTCTTATTTAGTATCAGTTTATTAAGTTATTAATTATATAATTCTCAAAAAATAATATTATAGGGTTATAATTAGATTATTCCATAAATGTGTGATGATGTTTATTATACCCTAAATAGTTACTGCTCTATATTACATATTATACTATATATCAAGTGACATATATATAATACTATATATTAATTATATATATTAATTTATTAATTTATTTTTTATTATTTTTATATTTAATATATTTCATAATATAATGATATTTATTTATATTAGTATTTTAAATTTTAATTAATTATATTATATTATGATGATTATAATATTAATTTAATCAATTTATATTTACCTATAATCCATATTATTTAATATACTATTATACATATGTACTACATCTTACATATTTATACTCTCAAGTATTGTCCAGGATACATAAGTTTAAGAAGCTTATTATAGCATAATCCTAAGCAATTAAAATAAGAGCACAATTAAATAATATGTATTCAGTAATGTCTTTTCTAAATAAAATTTTCAAAAAGATGCGACAAGTATTAAACTTAATATCACCAGTACTGACGTATCTTTATATAAAATAACTTCAAATATAAAAAGATATATATATGAACAAGAAAGTTAGATATTTATTTAAAATGACTTCTTTAGTTAATTATACATATAATTAACATACTCATAATCATCTTATCTTCGTTTAATTCATGGTACAGAATAGTTCGAAAATCAATAGCATCAACTAATATTAAACTTAGATCAAAAATGCATTTGGAATCATGATAATACTAAATCATAAGACTGTAACCTAAATTAACTAGTACAAAATCTCGAGAGAGTATGAGACGAGTGATTGATGAGTGACGTAGAGAGGAGATGAGAGAGAGAGCCGCAAGACGAGATAAAGAAAGAAAGAAAGAGTATGAGAGAGAGAGAGAGATAGAGAAGAGAGACGAAGAGAGTGAATAGATCGTGCGCACCGTTTATTCTACTCACAGATATGCGTCGTAATCTGTCTCACGCAAAATGATTATCATCGTCTAATCGTTATTGCTCTTAAGCTCTTAAAAACAGCAATATCTATGGCCCTCTCCCTTTTCCGTCAATACAAATTATTTGATTTTTTATACAGTAAAAAATCTGACTCGATTCTCCTGATTTTACTTCTTAGTTATTTATACGCGAAGAAAAGATATAAATATACGATTTCATTTCGATCGATTAACTCAGAATCAGCTTACACAAGTTACAGATTAATCTTATTTTGTCTCCCAGACCTATATGTATATTAAATTAATCTAACTTTATTTATAAAAGGCACCAAACTAATGATTATCTATAAAGTTTTATATCCATTAGCTTAAGTAAATATCGTGGATTATTTTTCTGAAATATTTTATTTTAACTATTCAAATAAAAAAGTGATTTAAACTGTGTGGTTTCGTATCAATATAATTCAACAGAATTGCTTAATGGAAGTCAGTTATTCGTGATTTAGAATTTTAAATTTATTTATTTTTTTATAAACAAATAGAAAAGAAATAAAAATAAAAATTTATAAATATTAAATATTTTTATGTTTTAGAGCATAAATATACAAAGAACAACTTTTAAACAATTGTTCTTGTCATTCTCAATACTTTATTAGCCACTCTTCCAATTCTGAATCAAGGCTTGTCGCCTTAATGGATCTACCATGGAAACGCAAAGCCTATATAGTATATATTATATTTAAATATAAATTAATATAATATATTAATATATATCATATATATATATATATATATAATATTATAATATAATATATAATTATATTACTATATTATAATTAATATATATATATCTATATAATATATATATATATATATATATATATAATATATATATATATATATATATATATATTAATATTATAATATATTATATATATATATATATATATATATATATATATATATATATATATATAGATATGCACATTTCTATATATAATATATATATAACAATAATAATACTAGGTAGTATATAATATTATAGTACGTACTGTATATATATATATACTATTGTATAGTATATATAATATATATATATATTGTAAGCTCCTCATATAAATTATACTACTATATAATTATAATATAGGATATTTTATATATAAATATATAATTATTTGTTTATTTATATTTATTTACGTAAATAATAGGATAAATATATATATATACATACTAATATAATATATATTAATATAAAACATTATCTTTACTAAAAAAAAAAGTTTCTCCTCTAAAAAAGTGACTTATAAAGATTTTATTTTCTCTAATCTGTATAAGTAATAATATAATATATAAAATATATATCTAATATAATAAATAAATATAATTATTAATTCATTATTTGATGTTAAAAAATAATAACTCTGATAATAATGAATAAATTAATGACAATTTGAATAAATTCTAGTATATATATTACATGAAAAAATAATAATAATAAATATTAATAAATATAAATTAATGTAGAGAAATTGGAAACCATAGATATATAAATAATTATTATAATGTTTATGAGCTGAAATCTTTTTAAACCGTTCTAACAAATGAAACTTTTTATTCCATATAATTAATTGGTCTCGAGTTATGCATATTACGTTTTATTTATAAAATTCTATATGAATGATGAATTATATAGATATATATTACCGTTTTCTTTCCAGAAAACAAATTTAAAACTGACAATCGCTAATAACCAGTGCAAGAGCGGCTTCACAGCCTCACCACGTATATATATATATATTACATATATATATTATATATATATAATATATTTTATATAATATATATATATATATATATATATATATATATATATATATATATATATTTATATATACTATATTATATAGACTTAAGTATATCCGTAGTTAAAATTTTTAAATTATAAATACTTGCTACTGTTAATATATATATATATATATATAATATTATTATTATATATATATAATATTATTTACTATATATATATATATTATATTAATATATAAAAGCGTCAACGGTTTGCGTGTTGTATTCTGATGTGTAAAAGTTTTTTTTGTAAACTCAAAAGAGACTTCAGAAGACAAGTTCAGAATTTTAAACTGTATATTAAAATCTATTGTGATTGGTCCTAAGGGAGAGGGCCAGAGATATTGCTGTTAAGAGCTTGAGGCTTGAGGAAGCCCGGCGCAGGGCCACTGAGAATCGAAGATGCCACAACAATAGGCATGTTGGCTCTACTTCATAGTCACAAAGATATATTGATGAATGGAGTCAGATTAATATAATAACTTGATCTTAAAGTTTTAAACATTTTATTACTGAACAAACAGTGAATTAAATTTAATTTGTTATTTAAAAGTAACATTAAAAATATTAATAAAAAAAATACAAGAAGAGACGGAAAGTTCGCTATTCCCAAAACTATCTTATTATTGCATAGCTAGTGATTCTTATGAGGCCATAAATATATAGAGATCAGTCATTGCATATACCATAATAATATATATATATTATATATATATAATATATATATATATATATATATTAGTATATATATTATATAATATATATATATATATAATATATATATATATTAATATATATATATATATATTATATTATATATAATATAATATAAAGGCAATATGATACAAACATCCCCCCAGGCTTGGTTGGAGATTATATATATATATATATATATTATAATATATATATTATATTATATATATATATATATTATATATATATATATATATAATATATTATATATATTATATAATATAATATATTATAATATATAATATATTATATATAAATAATATATATTATATATTTATATATATATTATATATATTCTATTCCTATACTAATTATTTATCCACGTAAAAACATAAAGAATGAAGCTTATAAAACTTATAAAATATATAATTTTAATACTTAAATAGTATCATAATACTCAAAGACACCCCAAATTAGCTTAACAAGTATACCTAGTATTAACTATATTAATAATTCTCAGCTATAATGTAATAATCCATACCTAAGTAATTATTGGATATACAGAAGAAGTGAACGCCACCCTAATTCCTTCTTGGGACAGACATAGGAAATCTTTAATGGTAAATATTTTTAATTACAACCGCTTTAAGCCTAATATCCACACTCAGTTTCTATTCCTATCAGGCTTAGTAAAACAAATAATATAACGCTCAATTAAATATTACAGCGATAGTAGGAAAAATAGCCCAGCCTTTACTAAAGCTTTCTCTATACAATTGTCGCTTTTCTTCAATTGTATTATATTATTTCTCAATTTATCAATATAGGAGTCTGGATTGTCGTGAATTCGTGCGTAGTATTAAACTATTAGGTCCTGTTATTTCGTGTCTAATGTTCCAAATGAGTATTAAAATGTCATCAATTAATGCTGAAGTGGAATCGATTTAAAGACTTCCCTTAATCTTCATTTTTGTTCGTTTTAATAGCTTAAACGACCATATTTGATTTTAAAATCTTTTTTAATAAAGCTAGTGTCATTTCTTCTCTTACCTCCTTGTCATTCTTAAATATCGGCGTCTGTTAATTAATTATGTTCATAGCCACTTCGAATGAATTTGGGAATTATGCGGAGTTTCCGACGATGTATATCTTGTAACATTATAAGTATTCCAGTAATCTGGTTCCTCAAACCATTGTGGCTACCTTTATCCTCCTAAATAAAGTTTATTCCTTCTATTCTCCAAACTAAAGATATAGTTATTAATTACTATACTTAATTTGGTCATTATACTTATTTATATATTCTGTTGATAATAATAATGTCAAAGAAAAAAGGACATTAGAAGATAATTATATGAGTATATATATAACTTATATAATAAGTAGTGCGTATATATAATATATAATATCATAATATATATATATAATTATTATACTATTTCTATATCATAATAATAATAATATAATACATATATATACAATTATATATTAATATATTAATAAATTAACTATATATTCCGAGTTGCTTAAGAAATAGTAAGCCTTCAAATAAGCTATTAAATATAAGTTTAAATATAGTTCATTGATATATGTTATAATATAATACCATATTATTCAATTGTTTATTTAGTTCATAATAATTATTGACTCATAGCAAGCTTATAAAAGAGGATTATATATTTAATATAAAGCTATAATGTGATGTAAAGATTATATTATATATATATATATATATATAATATATATATATTATATATATAATAATGTAATATTAGGTTACTAAAGCTAAATAGATATAGGCATCAATAAGTACTTATTAATACTTATATTAATACTTATAATAATATAATAATTATAATATAAATATATGTACAGAATTAAATAATCTATGATATTTGATAATTGTGTTAGTGATCGTAATATTGTTAATTATTATACATATACTATAATGCTAATGCTTATAATAATACTTTGATTATATAAGAATACCAAAGTGATCTCTATTACTTTCAATAAAATATGATTCTAGTATTTTATCTCTAGGATACCTTACTATTTATTTATTTCTTAATATAAATAAGGTAAATTTACCAATTGATATCAAATAAATATATCCACTATCTTTTATCAATTAATATTTGGGTATAATTATATTTGTGATTATATATACCAGTAATGCCTAAAATTTATACGATTCCTACTTGTTATATATAATGGAGTACTCCAAATATTATAATATATATATATTGATGTTACTGTATTTACCGTCATAAAATAAAAAATAAAATAAATCCCGATATAAATGAATATTGGAAAAATAAAAATGAATTAAAGTTGGTCTAGTGTCCTAATTTCCCAAAATATTCTATCAATTAGCATATATTTTTCCCTCTTTTTCTTATTCTTAACCATCTTATTTGTATAGTACTATATAATATTATGCTATATATTATATATATATATATTATAATACTATAGATACTAAGTCTATATAATAGTGGTATACATGGATAGTATCATATATATATTGTATAATTATAATATTTACTACATACTATTATATGATAATAACATATTATAATTAGCAATATAGAATATATAATTATATTGATTCTTATGAAACACCCTTTTTTACGTATATATATCCTCATTATTAGATAATAAAATTTTTATATAGATAATTATAATATAGACATATATCTACGTAATACTTGAGCTATTATTTATATAACATTACTATAGATAGTTTGTAATAACATACTATACTAGAATAATTTAATAATCTGTGTAAATTAAGTTAGTAAAATATATTTAATAAATATCTAATTTATGCTTGTGTTGGTAAGAAGGATAATTCATGGTCAATAATGTAAATAAATAACATAATAACTTCCCATTCAATTTACAAAGATGTCAACAGATAAAAAATAAAAAAAAGGTGTTATTTTTATACGTAGAATAATTTCATGTGCTGCTCATAAAATTACACACTAGAATTCGCGTGAAATTGCTGAATGTTACTTCCGTTATATCAGAAACATTGCTTACGAAAAGTGACATCTATTCTAAATACTTATTCATAGCATTTATAAATCTTTTTTGTTATCAAAACTTGGGAAGAGGAAGTACTTGTAACCCAAACAAATTTCAGACTGCAATAATATCTTTGTATAGTGTTCCGCTGTTGAGTGATAATGTAAATCCTATCATCTTAAATAACTATGCCGAGACTAGTTCACTGTACTAGTTATCGAGTTTAAGTTAAAAAAATTCACGTACGTAATTTTAGATCTAAAATGATTCGATTGAATTTACTCTAACTAGATTATATGGTACGAAATCTGGCGAATCACGGGCACTTTGATCACACTTTTTAGGTTTTAAAAAATCAAACAAGAAGGGGGGTAATTGCAACTGCCTTATATTTTCCCTTCACGTTGATACATCCAACGGAAAGAATAGTATTGTAGTATTTTCCAACTATCGCCCAACTTCGCACAAGCTTGAAATGTGTTCAATTCATTTTTGAGGAAAATCTTTAGCCCTCCACAAATAACACGACATTTACTTCGCAATGATTGAATAGCACGATTCCTGTCCCTAAATGATGTATTCTGACAATGTAGTACTATAATGGATAGGAGTGAGAAACAAGTTGAAATTATTGGACATTAAACTTATATAAAGTTACTACATCTCACTCGTTATAACCATATTTTAAAACAATTTATGATAGTTTTATGAAGCAATTTTCAATAACTTGAAGATCTCATCTCTCTAACTTCCACTAAACTTCAAACAGCTGTTTTAAAAATTCTAAATAATCGTAATCAATCCATATGCGTACGGACTTATCCACCAATCAGCTTTTTCAGACATCTCAGCACTTAGTATTTTCCAATTTTGTCTTTATGAAAATTTTGTGTCTTGTATACTTCTATTAAAAAAAGCTCCTCAACTCCTTGGTATACTAAAACATATTGCATCCACGCAATTGTCTCACGCTGTTCGCTCAACTAATAAGCTTTATGTTTTGTATACTCCTTATGAATAGGTCAAATCAAATGATCTCATGTACTCAATGGTCGCGCTTGTAAATTTTTGACAGTTTAACAACATCTACATAGTGTTCATTAATAGATAGTTATTAATCATTTGATCTTTCTAAAAAGAAATATTATTCATGCTTCACGACCTATATATGACTAATTGCACATATTCAGAATGTTCACACGGACATGAGTGTATCAACTGTCTATTTGGCCACAACTCAGAATTCACTATCAATTTCAACTTCAACTTACGTGCTCCTTCCAAATTGTACTCTCACTCAGAATGATCAGCCTTAAGTATTTCAACTTGTCCTACCTTGACCAATCGGAATGTCATACTATTTCAACCCCTGTCTTATGATACATCAGGAATGTCAATGTATTTGAACCCACTGTCTTTGACAATTCAGAATGTCATACATATTTCCAAATTGACATTTGACCCATCAAAATTCCCATATTTTTCCAATCCTTCCGTTGTATTGCTAATAGAGGGATTCCTCTTTTTCGTGCATTATTCAATAAACTTAACAATAATAACCACAAAATTATATTTTGCTAATTTATATTAAACTATAATTTACACCTTCTTAAATTTGGATTAATTATTTTCATTTATCCTTAATAAATGTATTACAATATAACTGGCGATCAATATATTTCTCTATTATTTTAAATAATTCCTAAATAAGTTTCTGGCCTACAAACCATCTCAGGCCGTCCTGGTCAAATGTAGTAACTCCTCTAACATTTAATACCTTAAATCTAAATAAGGTGAAATACCTCAATAACGTAAAAGCATGCGCCGCTCAGTCCAGTTATTTTACTTCTTAATATTAAATTAATTAGTATAAAGAAGATATTAACTGATAATATAAACAATCATCAATACGGTAGACTTCGAAATATTGTCTTTGAAAAAAGTCATTAAATGATATATCGAATTTAATATAAAAATTATTTATCATAGAAAATTGTTTTAAATGATAATTACTGAGTTATCATAAAAGATAATTATTTAGTTACAATTTTGCTGATTACCGATTATGATTTACCTAAGAAATAAATATCAGCATCAGATTTACTCAATGTAATTCGATTTATATATATATGCGCGGCATTCTATAAGAAAGTTTTAATAAACCTTTAATAATAGGAGATTAAAAAGAGGATTTATTCACCGAACTAGCTTATTTGCCGACTACTATAGCCTATTGATATTGAACTCTAATTATTTGCTGTGGCTATAAATTTCCCCAATCCATTTAAATCCCATTATAAATTCTTATTTAGTATTTATTTCCAGGATTCCCCATATAAGAAAACACAATTGCTTTCGAAATATATGAAATGCCTAATAATGAATAATATATATAATACTTATATATATAGGGTTTATATAATTAATATATAATATATAATATATCATATAATATAACTAATATAACTATATAATAATTATATATATAATTATATTAATTAATAAATATATATTATATATCTATATATATATTACTATAGATATATAATATAAATGATATATATATTTTATATAATATTAATATCTAATTATATAATATATAACTTATATATATTATATATATTTAATATATATTATCAATAATATTACCTATATTAATTATTAGTGCCTTTTAATTCCCTATGCATATAGAATATAGGTAACACTGAGAGAGTAACCATAATGCTATTACCGTGTAGCTACTAAAATTACGAATAATTATTAAGTAGTCGAGACTATATTCAACCAAAACCAATAGCCGCACTCACGTGTGTGAGTGATACTTATTTACTTATATTATTTATATATTTCTTCTAGGCGTATTAGATCAGTGATAAATTATGAAAAAATATTCCTGAGTTTAATTAATTCTTTGTACACACCTATATATATAATATAATTAAATATATAGTAGTTAGTATTAATAAATCTTACAATAATACGCTATATCTACTCGTATATATTATATACTAATATTTATTATTAAATAGGATATTTAGTGATAACTCTAGCTAAAGTTTACCCCTCATAATATATAAGTGAAGGCAGCTATGTTAGTATATAATGATATACTATATATATATATATATATTTAATTGTATATATATATATATTAGTATATTATATGGTATATATATATATATAATATATAATTATAATATATATATATATATATATATTAAATATATATATATATATATATAATATATATATATATATATATATATAATATATATATTAATTAATATAATATATATTAAAGCACTTTATAGGATATACGATTATAAGTTTTGCCTGATAAGTCTCTAAAAGCATCTTAATATTCACTCATACGCGAATAGTCTGAGTAACTGGACTTATATTTAATCACAATTTTTTGAGATCTTTATTTCGATTTTTTTCATTACTCATAATGAAAACACTGAGTATGTTAGATGTAATAATGCCACACTAGGTAAAGTAACATAGAAATGTATTTTAATGATATTTCGATGTGCCTGAATTAACCGTCAAATTATTTTTTTTTTACCTTTTTGACCTGTTTTTATGTAGAGAGAAAAGACGTGCTTTTTAAGCAAACTCAAAACACGTATGTATCATCACACGTGGGTACTTCCACGTATGAGACCAAATTATCATACTTGAATCTACTGTTGTTAAACACCGGTAATATGAATTAACAATTTTAAATGTGAGAAGGATAATTTATCAATTAGTTCAAATTTTTACCTAAAATTTAATAAAATTTAAACTTAAAATTTTAATAGACAAGAAGTTTAAACATGCAAATAAATTCAATAGAAAAATCTAATATATGAGAATTAATAAACAGGAGTCTTAAATTTAAAAAAATAGGTCTAAAATAAATCTAAGCGATATCAATGTAAAAAGAATCCAATATATTTTTGAAACGGGTATAGTAGAATTAAAAATAATTACTTTTATTTTAATGACTACCCTGTAAAAACTTCAGATGACCGCCCTGTAGGTAGATACATACAGTAGGATCTCCCTGTAGTAGTTAAATATACACCAGAGGGCCACCCTCTGAATAAAAATACACCGGATAGCCATCTTGTATAAATATACACCTGATTCAAACATGTATACCGGAAAATCGGAGTTCCCCTGTAGTTATATACTGGAGAACCACCCTGTATCGGCGCTACTCTGTATACAATTTTCTGTAGATATATTTATTCAAACGCTTAATAATAATATTAGTTTTATCAGTAATAATAATAATAATAATAATAATAATAATAATAATAATAATAATAATAATAATAATAATAATAATAATATATATATATATAATATATATATATATAATATAATATATTATTTATTTTGTTATATATATATATATATTATTATATATATATTTATATTATATTATTATTGATGTTATTCTCTGTATAGAACTTCTAATTTATTATAAGATGAAAAATTACCCATATTTATATATTATGATACATATAGGTTATTTCTATCACTTTATAATATGATTTGAACCTCAAAGTATATTATATAATAATGATATAATTATGAAACAAAAAATGACTAAAGAGTCAAGCTTTCACGCGTCAGTTCTCGACTATCAAGTAGCTTCTATAGGCCTTCTTCAGGACTCGAGAAAGATCCAGGGTCGAAAGCTTGACCATTTAGTTATTATATATTGTATTCTATAAAATTCATTTATATAAATTATTCGTATATGAGTATATATATCATTATATAAGTACTAAAATGAACATATAGTGAAAGGATAAATAAAGTTATCATAAAGTTAAATGTGTGACTGTGACTGCTTTTAAAGATGGACGTCTAAAGGGAACACCTGAAATCAACTATATCGTATATTATGATATAATATATATATATATATAATATATACTAATAATATATAATATTATATATATTAGAATATATATATATATATATATATATGATAATATTATATATATATATATTATATAATAATATATTATAGGTTTGTAAAACTGCTTAGGGGAAGTACTGATATTAATGGATGATGTACTTATTGATTTTTATATACTACGTAATATATAATTACTAATTTCCTACTGATAGCTACGAATGGATGAACTTATTTCATATGACGATTATATATGACGAAAATACAGTTAATTTCATTCTTTAATACTTAAAACAACTCTGCGTTTACACTCTTAAATTTATTGTGCTTTTTATCATATACAGCTCTTGGGAACTAATATTTATTTAAATAATCTTTTATCGACTTGTTATATATATATTATTAATATATAATGATAACCATAAATTGTTATACTACACACCAGGATTTCAGGAAACTACTCATCACACACTGTCATGTGCACGGTCCGCGCGGTACCAGCATCGTGACATCACGGGACGTTAATGTTGCTTCAGGATTCACTTTCTAGACATTCCTCTGTAGAGATAGCTTCTAATTATCTTATTCTCATGCAGTATTACGCAGATGTGTATAAACTATATATAGCGAGGTGTTCAAAGCTGGGAGTTGAGTTTTAATTAGCTTAATTTTGGTTGTCAACATTATCATACTTGCCTTATTATAAGTATTACGCATTCTCCAGAGTTTGTTATAAGAAATTTTTTATTATTTGGTGAGCTACATTGAACTTTCTTATTAATTATATTGTACTTTATAATAATTTTATAAGTGTCGGGCCTTTTTTTTATCTAGCAGAATGAAATTTGGTTTTGTTAAATAAAATTCATGGATAAACACAGACATCCGAACGTATTTTTGCAAAGATATGGATGCAAATTAGTATTTTAGCGTTAAGCCTTTTTCTATTTCAGTTGCTGAATAGAAGACAACATGTCGTTCAAGAAGAGCTCTTCTAACACGGAGAAAAACAAGGAAACCTGGACAAAGAGAACTTAGTCCAGTTTCGAGCGCCATCAAGAAGAAGCAACGTGATAATTTATGAAAGATCCCTTGAGTGAACGGAGTCGCATGTCTCAGAAAAACCACGTCAGTTGGACGCTTCAAATTTCTTGAATCCACTGCAAAGAACGGAGAGAGAGGATCGGTCTAATGCTTTGGAGCTTAAAGCAATATGGAGCAAAACAGTTGAACCTCCCACCATGTATCTGATTCAAGCCATATATCTGAAAACTCGCAAAACTTCTAAAAGACATGAGCGCTGCAGAAAAAACAAACTTGATGCATTGAACTGAACTGTTGACATGACCGCAAGGTGAAAGGCAATGGATGTGCAAACTGACGCTGACGGAGACCTAAGACTACTATTCTCAAGGCTGCAAATTGGTCCTTGGACGCCAGGTCCGTCTAGAGGTTGGCTACTCCATCTGACACGTCCATAGTACAGCCTGCGGCATGCCCTAAGACCAGAAGTCGAAACTTTCAAAGGGCATAAACAGGCTAGAGAGTAATTCGTCTGCTGCCAGTAGGCTTTTCAGTAGACTCAGTAGGGCTATGAGTTGGTGAGGCTCGCTCCTATAGAGGACACCATCTAATAGCATCATGAGAAGAAGGAGAACGAGCATAAGAAAAACCAAGAAAACATATGCTGAAACAAAAAAAAGAAAACCTAAAACATTAGGGTGACCATACACAGTAAATATACACCAGACTTAAGAAATGAAGCAAGGTGGAAACAGTCGTGCTTGCGCTGTAGCTGCCTGCGCCCTATAACGAATTAAGGCGATGATCTTCACAGAAACCTCAAGACATTTCTAAAAGCTGATGCAACTCTAATCCTCCTCTTAATAAAGATTAAGACTGACGATAAACATATTATATAATCAATATATAAGCTTGGAATCGTATGACGAGAAAAATAATACATTCATGGTTGTGAGTTAACATGTATAGAGAGATAGTTATGAAGGCGGTATATATTAGATGTAATAATATAGAGTAGATATATAATAATAATAAGTAAAAGATATTAAAAAATAAATAATAGAGACATATATATAAAATATAATAGACGACGAAAAATAAAATATTGAAAATAAAAAGCATAATTAGAAACTAACTGATAAACTAATTTATAAAATATATAATATTAAAAAATAAAGAAAGAAAAAGAGGGGAAAAAAAAACAAAAAAAAACTTAAAAGAATAAAAGAAAAAGGAAAATAAAAAAAAATACAGTAAAAAAAAAAATAAGAAAACTACAGACAAAAAAATATAAAATAAGTAGAACTAATACAAGAAATAATAAAAGAGATAAACAAAATAAAAGAAATAAAAAAAATGAAAAATATTATAAAAAACAATAAAGACATAAAATGAAAAAAACTGAACAAAGGAAAACATTAAATGACATGAATAATATTAAACTAAATGTAAAGTGATACAATACTTGAATATAAGAAAAAAAGAATAAAAAATTAATAAAAAGAATAAAGAAAAGTATAAAATAAAAAAAAAAAGAAAAGAATAAGACAAATAAAATAAGAAAAAGTGATAAACATACACACATAATCAAATAACAAAAAGGCACAAGCTAAAATACATAAAAATGAAAATATAAATAAAAATAATAAAGAAGGAAGATATAAGAAATAATTATAAAATAAGAGATAAAAATAAAGAAAAATTAATAGGAAGTAAATAAGAATAAAAAAAAAGAAAATAAAAAAATTATCAGAAAGAAGAACGAAAAATAAATAAAAATAGTAAAAGATAAAAAAAAAAAATAAAAAAAAATAACAGAAAAAAGTAAAAAAAAAAAAATAAATAAAAAGAAGAAAAGAAAAAATTAGAATAAGATAATAAATAAAAATAAAAAAATAATAATATAAAAATAAAAAAATAAAAGAATTAAGTAAAATAAGATGAAAAATAAAAAATAAAAGATAAAAACAATATAATAAAGAATCAAAATAGAAAATAAAAAAGATAAATAAAATAAATTAACATAATATATAAAAAAATTTAATATAAAGAAAAAATAAATATACTTAAAATAAGTTAAAAAAAATAAAATCAAAATAATAAAATATAAATAGACAAATAAAAAATAAAAAATGAGAAAACGAAAAAAATGAAAAAATAATAAACAATAAAAATAAATAAATAAAAAAAAAAAACAAAAATAATAAAAAAAAAATAGAATAAAAATATAAAATAATATAAAAGAAAATTATAAATAAAAAAATATAAATATAAAATAAAAAAAATATAAGAAATTTAATAAACATGACAAATATACATGACTAAAAGATATCAAACTAGTATGCTTAAGATAAGTAATCCTTCACTAAACATATAATACATGAACATACATTATCCTACCTACAGCACAAAAAATAATAAATACAGATTGAGAAGAGAATATATGAGGAGATTAAGTATATACTCAAGATATAAAAACGAGACGTCTATAAGATATTCATTCTTAAATATTTTCGAAATTATGTTTCTTTAAATATATTAAAATTGTTTAATATAAAAAGATAATTAAGTATAAATAAAAGATTCTCAAAATTTGCCGCTATCCCCAAAATACGGTAGTAACGGTAATCTTATAAATCTTTCGTATGAAAAGAAAAATGACAAAGAATTACAAATGAATAAAGAAAAGTGAAATAAAATAGTATAATAAAATAATATAAAAAATAGTAAATAAACCTCCAAATTATAACCCCAAAGATTGAAGTCAATGTAGAATTAACATACCTACAACTAAAATCATTTTTTGGCAGGTAAGTAAAAACAACTTTCGACTCTTACAACTGAGAAAATGAATTTAAATATACGATAAAAAAAGTAAAAATAATCAATAAATAAGAAAAATAAGAACATTGTAACATTATTTAATCAAGATAAACTTATCTAAAATACCTATTGCTAAAAAAAAAAAAATAAAAAAATAAAAAAATAAAAAAAACCCCTACTAAAAAGAGTTGATTTCACTAAAAATCACCAACTAAAAACTAATAACAACGTATAATTAATCACAAACTGATATAACAAATGCCACACTTCGCCACAGCACTACAGTAATCACTAATCATCACTAAACCTAAGACTCAAACTAACAACTACACTACGACCAATGAAACCATTGACAGTAGACAGTAGCAAAGACCTAAACAAATATAATAAAACCCACTTACTCACGCTCCAACACCCACAACCACCTACCCCCACGAAAATGCCATAAACACCAAATCACTTTTGACCCAATCATATTTAGTATAGAAACATAAAGGAATAACAAAGAAAAACTACTAATCTTTTACCCCGTAATTACTGCCATGTAAACATCAGTGCCAATAAATACAAAAGTGCCAATTGCAGCTCCAATAGGACTTTATTACGATAGAGACTCATAATAGCATGAAGTATTGGATCAGCAGAATCAGAGTTATCACCCTGATACTATAAAATTAATACAACTAAATGTTACCAATTACAAAGAAACACAAAAAGACTAAATAAAAAACATAAATAATATACACACAGATACACATAACATAAACAAACATTTCACTGAAAAACCCTAAAACGAAAATAATCACAGAAAATAATATTAAAGCACACAAAGAAACGAACGAGAATTATGAAGATGAAACTCTAAACATATCAAATTAAATTATATAATATGTACCGCAGACGTATAAAAGAAGGAAGAGAGAGGAAGAGAGAAAAGAAAAAAAAGAGAAAAGAACAACACAGGTGATTACAAAAAGAAAGTAAAAACTAAAATGCAAAATAAAAACACCTTCCACGATTTACAAGACTATGCACACTTAATAAAGCACAAAGACAAAGCCACGCGATAGACAAAACAAGAAAAGAAAAAAACGTAAGCATAAGTGAGATCTGAGGCATGAAGAAAATAATAAAGTGAAGACATTAGTTCCAAATATCACCGACAAACAAATTCTTTTGTAAAATATGTCGGTTATTCGCGAATAAAAAAAAAATAATACAAATTAAATACTTAATACAAATACATATATACACATGTAAATTATCATATAATGGAAATAAAATAGTACATCTAAATCACACTTAACTGCATATGTTCACTAGAAAAAACATGAATTAAATCTAAATCTAAAACACTCAATAATTAAAGCCATGACCAAAATAAAAGTATAACTAAAGATAGTCAATCATAATTACCATGACGTAAATATATAATTTAAGATATGTTATTAAACTATCATGATGGTGTAAAACACTAAACAACTTCCAAATCCACAAAATACACACAAAACTCCCAAATCCACTATAATGAGACTACAATGTAACAGCAATAATATCAATACGAAAACCAAACACGAACACTTGCGAGGAGATATGCATTATATAGCATAATTAATACACTCTCATATCCTTCATCAAACCTTTGGTTATAATAATAATTATCAAATAAAATAAAATAAATAAAAAAACAATACAAAAAAGACAAAATCAATACCAAAAATAAATTAATATAAATAATATAAATAATATATAATAAATAAAAATATAATTATAATTAAAAATATAAATATATAAATTTAATATATAAAGAAATTTATATAATATATAAATATAGAAAATAATAATAAATTTATAAGTATGAATAAAAATAAAAAAAATAAATATATAAATAATAAATAATAATATTTCAAGTAATATATAAAAATGTAAACATAAAAAAATAATATTTATAAAAATAAATATAGTTAAGCAATACTAAAATATATATTTTTATACAGAAATAATTTTAAAAATTAAAAAAAAATATAAAAATTAATAATAAAAAAAAATATATATAAAAATTAAATATTTTATTAAAGAAAATAAAATATACATAATAAATATTAATATTATAAATAATAATAATATTAATAATATTAAAGGTTTGGGGAATAATAAATATTTTACATTTATAAATTAAATAATAATATATATTTAAATATAAATTATAAATATCTTTTAAAATGAGATATTAAATTAGAATAATAAATAAATACAATACATATATTAATTGATAGATAATAAATAAAATACAATATAAATATAAAAATATTAAATTTAAATATAATAAATAAAATTATAAATAAAATATTAATTAAATAAAAATTTAGTTTAAAATATAATAAAAAAGAGTTAATAGTATATTAATAAATATATAATAAATTATCTTTTATAAAAAATATATATAATATAAAATATACTCGTAATTTGATAAATTTTTAGGTTACGATGAACGGTAGTAAAAAACTAACTCATATTAATTAATTATTTCCCAAATTCGCATGATTATCCAGATTTTTTAGGGTTTTTAAATATAATACGCTAAATTATTTTAAAAAGAAAAATAAATGAATAATTTAAGCAAAATAGAAGAAAAAAATAAGCTCAAAAAAAAATAAAATTAAAAAAAAAAAAAAAGAAAAAAAAGGAGATAAATAAGTAAAATAGAAAAAAAAAAAATAAATAAAAAAAAAAAATGGAGAAAAAAAATACAAAATAAAAAAAAAAAAAATAAAAAAAGAAAAAAAAAAAAATAAAAAAATTTAAACTTCAATAGGCAAAATAAAAATATATTAGCATGAAAAAGACAAAACATAAAAAAAAATAAAAAATTCTATAAAAATAATATAATAAAGTAAAAAAAAAATTATTCTAATAAAAAAATTATAAATATTGGTAAAAATAAAAAAAAAATAAGAAAAATATTAAATAATAAAATAAAAATATAATATAAAAATAAATATAAAAAAAATAAAATAAAATATAAAAATAAAAACAATAAAAATAACCAAAAAATACATAAAAAAAACAAAAAAGTAAAAACAAATAAAAAAAACAAAAAAGATAATACAATAAATACCATAAAATAAATAAAAAAAAACAAAAATATAAAAAAAAAAAAAAAAAAAAAAAATTATAATAATATCCCCACAACAAAAAAAAAATCCACACTCCCAAACATGAAATAAAACAAACTCTAGATCCAATTAAACAAAATTGTTTAAATAGAATTAAATAAAAACAAAAAAATAAAAAAAAGAAAATAAAAAAAATAAAATAAAAAAAAAAAAAATATAAAATAAAAATGTTAAAAAAAATATAAAATACATAAAAAAAATAAAATTAAATAAAAAAAAAAAAAAAAAAATCAAATTTCAAAAAAAAAATAAAAAAAAAAAAAAAAAATAAATAAAAATATTAAAAAAAAATAAAAGAAAATAAAAATAAAAAAAAAAAAAAAAAAATAATTAAGAAAAAAAAAATAAAAAAAAAAAAAAAAAAAAAAACAAAAAAAAAAAAAATATTATATTAAAAAAACAAAAAAAAAAAAAAAAAAAAAAAAAAAAAATAAAAAAAAAATAATAAAAATTTAAGAAACAATAAAAAATAATTAAATAAATAATAAAAATGAAAGTAGTAGCCAGAGGAAGAAGAAATTGGAAATGCGATAAGTAGGACTTTCCAGGATGTTGTGAGCGATGAGTGAATGAAAAAATTAGATTAAGATCAAAGGGGATCGAAAACTGAAAAAAGAAGCGTGAAAGTTTAGAAAATTACTACATATTGCAAAAATGAAATGAACTTTCAAAACATATATTCTTGAGAATTAAGAAAAAAATATTAAGAAATAGATAGAAGAGCGAAAATTCTAAAAAAGATGTAAGGGGCAAAATTTAAGGAGAGAAAAAAAAACGTGTAAGGTAAATGCAAATACCAAGGAGGCAGAAGCAAGATAATTATAATGAGTGAATTCGGGCAGAACTACGACAGGATCTCATATCTGGAAGGAAAGAAAAAGAAGAAATAAGGAATATACAAAGAAAATATATGAAGTTTGTATTTGCTGTTAAAAACCTCAAAGATTGCATTTCTCTGTGATCAAAAGCATTATGGTAGAAAAAATTTTTGAAACATGATTGAAAAAATGAGGATAGTAGAGAATATGAGAGTGTAAAAGAATAAATAAGAACACTTCGAAAAATCTGCAACTCATTGCAAAAAACAAAAAAAAGTTAATGATATGAAGAACTAAAAAATTAACTAAGCGTGTTAGTTGAATGTGTGTGGGATTATTTGAAGATATTTCTCAGGAATATTATACCGTAATATAGATGTGATTAAAAATGATTAGTAAAGGAAGGAATAAGAAAAAATTAAAAGGTAATGAGGTAGGGTTTGAGAAAGTTGAAAAGAAAATGGTAAAATTCTGAGCTAAGGTATATTAGATTAGTAAAAAAACACTTCACTCACTGAGATCGACACTCACACCCGAAGCAGCACGCGACGAAAGTCACTAGCTGCATTGATTCAGCGCACTTATACGGAGCGCAGTTCGCCACTATGTAAACAACAACGACGTCTATCATGGAGAACCGGCTCACTATCCAAATCAAATGTTTCACAAGGATTTGGAGTAAAGAGCCAAGACTCAACATCAAAAAAAATAAAAAATAACCGGTAAAAAAAATTAGCATACACCTCATAGTATAAGGAAAGATAAGCTGCAGAAACAGGAACTGTAGACATCCATATTAGCCTAAAGATGCATATAAAGATATTTAATTTGAGTGATTGTAGCGAAAAAGGAAAACCAATATATGCTATAAAATGGCCCTCAAATTTTGGTCGAGAAAGAAGTCGACGATACAGAATGAATAACTAGAGAGTTAAAGGTTGTACATGATTGATCAAAAACACCCGATGTAGATAAAGAAACAAAGTGATAAGCAAGAATTTAAGGAAAAGAGATGGAAATAAATAAGAAGCAAATGCTATCCAACAACCCCAGAAAATAGAGAAATCAATGCCTGTAAATCAATATAGAATCAAAAAAGGATGATGAAAATGAATAAAGGTAGAAGAAGAGAGTCTGACCACATATTATTCACATTACATTATTCCACAACATTTTCTCATGAAATCTGTTCAATGGAGAATCAAAGTGGCAAATAGGGTGCCCGTCCTCATTCAACCAATCAACAAAAAATAACACAGACGCCTCATCTGCTCCACATATTTTTATTGAAATTCAACTTACCCTTTTAACAATTTAAAATTTTAGATTTCTTGAAATGAAACGTACTATGATAAATTTCAAATCCGACTGCTGCATTAAGACGTTAAATTCAGTGAAATGTAAAAGAATAAAATAAAGAGTGTCAAAAAATGAAGTGATATATGAGATATAGAGGATTAAAAAAATAGCGGAGATGAGAAGACAAAGAGAATTGTGTAAAAAATGTACATCAAAAGCTTTAAAAAGAATACTTAAAAATGATCATTCAGAAAAATTTTAAATTAAAGAAATTAAGAAAGGATATAAAATATAAAATTAAATGAAAAAGAATAATACAAAGGTGTAAGGAAAAAGAATGGCAGAGAAAATATAAAGTGTGTTAAAAAGAATGAAAATGGAAAGAAATAAGAGGAGAAGAGAGAGATGGAAGGGTGCAATTCCTAGTCCTATTAGTAGATAGCAAGGAATTGAAATCCCCCTTGGATATCTTAGAAAATAAAAATAGTGGAACGAAAGATACTTAGATAAAGAATGAAGTAATATAGTAGAAGGAAATATAGGTGATAGAAGAATATATTGACAAGAAGGATATAGTAAAAAAAAGTGAGGACAGGTTTGAAAGAAAGAAATACGATAAATAAGATCACAGAGATATAAAGTTTTAATGATGTATCAATGTGAAGTGATAGGAAGAACGTCATTCATCTATTTGTGAAAATAAAATATGTCATAGATGAATAACAAAAATAATGAGAGACAGCTTGGAAGATCAAAGTGATCTGAAAGTTATTAACAAATTTAATTATGACCTAGAGATAGTAGAGGAATGAGAAGGGAACGGGGTATGGAATAGTCAGAGAAAGATGTAAAGTTAGGAAAAAGTGATGAGTGAAAGAAAATGTCAAGAAAGAGATAGGCTGAATGAAACAGTATTAAAAAACTATCAGTTATGAACAAGTTGAATAGTAAAAAGGGAATAAGAAGATACAAAAAATTTGACTAGATGACTAAGCTTAAGAGAATCTGTTACAATAAGTAGAGATATAATGTATGAGATATAAAAAAATAATTATAAATTTGATTTATAAAGGATATAATAAAGAGAGAACAATATATAAATGTGTCTGAATAAAAGATAAAGATAATATGATCTAAAAAAGTTCTAAAATATAGAGAATAAAGAATAACATATATTAAAAAAATAATAGAAAAATGAGAACGAAAGCATATCTTAATTTTAAATGGTCCTAATGTCATATGTCGAAAAAAAATATATATAAAAAAGAATAGATAGTAGATGAAAAAAGAAAATTTAAATATAAAATAAACAAAATGAACAAGGAGAAAAAAAAAAAAATCAATAGAATCACGTATATTAAAGAAAGAGTAAATGGAATAAAAGAATAATAAGATAGGTAGAGTAAAATTAGAAAATAAATATAAACACTCGAAAAATAAAAGAAATACTTAAAAGTCTAGTATAAAAAATAAAAATTAAAAATAATATTTGAACAAAAACAAAAACAAAAATAAAACAAAACTAAGAATAAAAGAAATAAACAGGATTAAATGGGAAAAAACAAAGTCTTATTAAATTCAAAAAAGCAACTGGGAAAATTGCAATGCCAAATCATGATTAAAATCTAAATAGTTTACAAAGTGGCCAAGGACAATGAAAATAGAAACACCCAGAACTTCAACTCGTAGATAAAGCTAATGATTTAAAATCTCAAGCGTGATTCTAACTGTCTAAAATAAAAAAATTAAGATTATAGTTTGTCCAATGTATGCCGAACACGTACCCCCTAGTCCCGACTGGACTAGTATCATGAAATATATATAAAAGAAGAATACTCGAAAAACTCAGTAAAAAAGAATTCCTCAAAACAGATAGTATATAAATGAGTTACAGCAAAAATATTAGATCAGAAACGAAAATTGATTCTCTAGATATGAAAGACAAAGAAGAAAATTTTGCATGATGTCAAGTTAATATGGACATCTGAGACAGAAGAAAAATATAAGGTTCTTGTACTCTTCAGTATGATGCTAAATTATTCATCGATAGTTATTTAATTAGTAATTTTAGGAGGCAATCGCTCTGATAAAGATGACCACCTAACCAATTGGCAGAAGCTCTATTATAAACATCAATCAAATAAACTAAAACTATAACAACATAAGAAATCCACGAAAACTCCTTACCTTATAGATAACCAAACACAAAATACTAACTAAAGAATATCATAATAAACTATAAACAAAGACTCAAAAATAATTAAATAACTATGTAAAAACCAAAAGTTTCCGGATCTAAAAAAAAACAAATGCGTTAACAAGAAGAGATTCAATACGAAAATATTTAGTTTTATAAAATCTCATCCCAAAAAAAAAACATGCTAGATAGGAGATGTACCCTAGAGTAAATGAGGCTTTTAATGTGTCATGTATAAGAGCATCCATATTACAATGACTCATGAGTCCAAAAAATGTTTGAGAATAAATGAAAAACAAAAAAAAAAATCAGTGAACAATCAAAAGAAAAAAAACGCTACATCAAGGAAAAACATAAAAAATGATGTTATGAAAAAAGATCTAAAATATGGCTACAGAATTCATCAAAAAAACTAGAACTCTTATAGAACGTGGGGAGTTCTATGTAGACCTTGAAGAGTAAATATAACAAAATATAAACAAAATAATAATTTCACACATATCACCTTACTCAAGAACTATAAAACAAATTCAATGTGCTTAAACAAATATTAATACAATTAGAATTAATAATAATTAAACAAATAAATAAAACAATATTAATCACAATAAAGAAAAAGTAGAATAAGGCTCAAAGATTAAATGAAAATAATTATGCGTTAGATAGGATAAAAAACAAAATGGAAAAAGTAAAAAAAATAAGAGTAATAAAAAATATATTAGACAATAAGGCAAAAAACCATCAACCAAAACCCACAATTGATCATAAGACAGTAAGTCAACCATCAAGCGACACCAGTACAAAAAAGCGAAATAAAATAACATCAGATACACAGTAGACAAACGATTAAATGCAAAGACAAATCAACATAAACTAGTACCGAAGCATAACCTTAATAAATAAGTATAAACAATTATTGCATTATGCCGAAAACATGACATAAAAATCAATGCCGCAACGCAAAACAGCGGAAATGAAAAAAAAAAAGCAAAAGAGAGAAAAAACCCCCACATCAAAAGTGACAAATATAGAGACTAAAGAAAAGCACAAAACAAAAAGACAACGAATCAGCCAACAGCGTTTAGAGCAAAGGAGAACTACTTAAGAACTTTACGGCAATCATCAATAACGACTTCAACCACATAAAACACTATTATAAAGACTCAGCACCAAAATTAACGAATACCTAAACATAGCAATGATTTCTTTTTCTGATCGGATCTTAGTTATCAAGACAACCTTACCCCCAAATTCTATGGGAGCACAAAGAGGGAAGCGTTCTAATGTAAAGATAAAAGACCACAAGAAAAATAATCACACACAACATGATGATAATAATATTATAATAGTAAATATATGTTGGAGGTAAAATGATCACAATTCAATATTACTTACTATCCATTATAAACATTCCATTTTGTTTTTTCATAAATACATGTTTTTTATCCACCCTAAAGCTATCTGAGAGTTGAACTTTGTAATAAATATATTAATTCACTTCTTATCAAATTATCAAAACACTGTTTAATATCATTCAACAAATCATAATTTATTACCTTAATCACCCCACAAATAATAAAAAAGATATATAAACTAAGCTAACAACAGCAACAACAACAAAACCAAACAAACAAACACATTCCAAACGTATACCATAACCCTACACCAAATAAAATAAACTCTTATCACCCTAAAAAACAGTAATTGGAAGAAAATATCATAAAGGTTAGTGGACTGAAATTGTACCTAATTAATAATAAAAATATAAATTATAAATAATATAATATATAATTAAAAATATATAATTAAAGAAAACTATAGAATATAATTAATTAAATAAAATTAAAATATATAAATAATATAATAAATATAATAAATATAATATAATATATATATATATAATAATATATTAAAATATTAACATAATAAAATATAAAGTAATATAAATAATTATATAAAATATAGTAATATATGAAATAAAATAAATATATATAGAAATAGATAATTTAATTTAATAATAGACAATCCTCCATCCCATATATAAAAATAAAACTTAACGCTGACCAATTATTCAAAAAGAACACATATTTAAAGCATTTTAAAAAATTTAATAACCACTTATTCAACTGCATAACTAATAAAATCTTCCAAAACATCCCAATTCATACATGTCCTACTTACATTTACACTAAACTTCTCAAATCATCTAAATTCCCTCATTCTATTAAAATATAAAAATGGTATAAATATGGAAAAGTAGATAGTATATATAGATATATAATAAGTTAATATATAATATAATATAAATTATATAATAAATATATATAATTAATATATAATATGAAAATCAAATAATTTCGGAATTAGAACAAAATAATAAAAATAAATAAATAATAGTAATATATATACAATAGTCTATAGAATATATATAAGAATATAAAAAGATATATATAATATATATAAAAAGATGAAATAAATATATATAAATAATATAAAATATATATATATATAATATTAAATAATATCATATATAATAATAATAAAAGATAAAAAATAATATATAATATATATATATAATAAAATAATAATATAAATTATATATATATATAATATATAAATATATAATATATAATAAGATATAAAATATATAATAATGAAAAATATAATTAAAAATAAGCAATATAATTAATCTAATAATTATATGTAACCATTTAAACATAATAAACCAATAAAAATGAGTAAAATATATAAATATAATAAATACATGAATATAGTAATAAAAAATAAAATATCATTATTATTATAAAAAAATAAATTATATTAAAATGAAATATAAATAAAAAATATATATATATATAAATAAGATAAAGAATAATAAGAATATATATATAATATACATAATAAACATATATCTAAAAATATCTATTTAAAAATTTTCATCATTTAGAATATAATATTAAAAAAATAAATAAAATGGAATAAAAATATTAATTCTCATTCATGCAAACTAAAAACCCCTCTCAACTCCAAAACCAACTCTCCCCAAACCTACCCCCTGGAACAAAAAAACCACTAGCATTTAGTAATAAAGACTACTCTTACTTTTACACACAAGCTACATCTTCCTCAATACGCTCTCGCTCTTAGCATTTACATCAATAATACATAAATACATAACTATTTACATCATTAATCATGCACACCCAAAACTTCACTACAACACTTATGTCACAACAAAAAAATCCTTGCTAACTGAAAATCTAACGTCCCCAAAACATCCTACCAAAGCTATGTCGTTCTAACAAAAGCTATCTTACATATATTAATATTGAACCTCTCCACAAATCAGTATCATCTCACAATCTAGCAACACAATTTTAAATGCATTCATTATCTACGTACATTCGAAATTAAATCCTCACATTTTACAACACTGACTTTAAAACCTTCTTCGTGAAAAAATTGAAATGAAATTTTCTAAAACATGTTTACCAAAAACTTATCTAAGTATAAAACTCTCTCTCTCTCTAAAAACAAATTTCGTTAATTTCTAAAATCTCGTCCACCATTCACGTATAAAGCGAACTATATCTATATATGTTAATTCTAAACTTAATATAATCGCATTATAATTCATATCAACAAACCTCTATTCCAATTAATATTATTACTATTTAAAAAATAGAATAGACCCACTACTGTTCATAAATTACTTACAATACATTCAAAACTATCAACTAATAAAACTAAATAATCTCTATTTAAAATGAATGATTCGAAATTTTTACTACCTTATGGGATGTCATATCAGTATCAACATAACCAGGATGGCAACAGTTCACAATTAAATCCTCTCTTGAATCAGCATCGAAACTTCTTTGTTGAACGCGAGTTAATGCTGAGAGGCCAACTTTACTTGCCACGTAAGTACTATTCGGCCATCCTTTTTCACTCCAGTCACCATCCTTTGCTGAACTGTACAGATATTTTAGGATTATGAGCTTTTAATATACGAAAAGAAATAAACTAATTCTATACCTGTTGACTACAAATATTAATGAACAATATTTTTTTACACATTTTAATCTAATACCTACACCGAAAAATCGTTAATAGTCCTAATTCAAATTTCCCTTCTAGATCAAATACATTATTATTATATGACTTCTCACAAATTTTTACTATTCGTTATGCAATGCCACAAATTATCAAAAAATTCTTATAAGAAAACGCCGGACGAAATAACCAAATATTACCAAACATCAACTGCCAAAAAAAAAGTATTTATTATTAATAATAAAAAATTATAACAAATTAATAAAAAGTCTATAAAAATATATTAGTAAAGTAATAATAATAAAATGATGAAAGATTAAAAAATAGTATCATGTTGTCCATTAATCAGCAGGGGATATTTGTTATATGAAGAAAAATTAGAGATGTCAAAATAAACTTAAGTACAACACAGATGATTTTCACTTGCGAACACAAATAAGTAAATTTTAATACATAAATTTCGGTAAATTTGGCAAAAGTAATTAATATAAAAACATTCTAATATAAACAAAAAAAACGTATAGAACCACCATAATATGAAAAACAAAAAAAAGTATGAAACACAAGTTTAAAATGCTAATCGAATGGAATATATCATTAAAAAAATGAATTAATAAAAAAATAAATAAATAAAAAAAAAAACAAAACTAAAATAAAATAATAAATTAAAAATAGAAAAAAAAAAGAAAAATTATAAAAACAAAAAAATAAATAATAAAATAATAAAAATAATAAATAATAAAAATAAATAAAATGAAAAAGATAATAAAGAAAATGAAATAATAATTAAAAAAACAGAATTTATTCTATATAATAAAAGTATAATAAAAATAAATAAAATATAAAAAAAATATCATAACTAAATCAAAATACTAACAAAAAACAGAAAAGCAAAAAGAACAAAACCTAAACAAAATCATAAAAATATAAAATAAAAAAAAATAGCAAAACAAATTTCAAACATTTGTCGAAAGAGAAGATAGATTCATACAAAATGTGAGAAATATAATAAGAAAATGAAATTAGAATTGAAATTATTTTTTAACTCTTAAAGATAAAATAAATATTAAATATGAAATAATAGAATTAATAATATATTATATATATATATATATATATATATATATAATAATAATATAAATAATAATAAAAAAATATAAATAATAAATAATATAAAAAAATGAACAAGACGTGATGCCGAAGGCAATTGTGTTGACGATAGGCATATGAGATCTATGCTCTCCTAATGAGAAAGCATGTGATGATTCTAAAAACATGATGAATTATGAGTGCTATAAAAAAACTCGCTCATTTGATTTTGTAGCTGTCTTTATTGTTGGATGCTGAAGAAAAATGATAAGAAGGAAAAAAACGATCTGAAAAAAATAAGTAGAAGAAAGAAAATATAAAAATAAATTGAGAAATAATAAATATAAATATAAACAATAGATAAAATATGCAATAATATTCTCATTTATAATGAAAATAAAAAAATGAACATAAGAATTAACTTAAAGACTTTTAAACATGATATAAAAGAAATAAAAACAGAAGATATAATACCATAGGACTAAGTATAAATAAAAAAATAATAATATAATATAAATATATATAATATTAAAAAAATGAAAAAATTAAATATAAAGTATAAAAATAATAGAAATAAACTAGTAATAAGTAGGAGAACATAGATAATAAAGATATGAATAATATATCAATTTAATTATATTATTTACCGAATGGATAATATTTTACCTTTGGTGTCCTTTCCTTAACTAAATAATATCAATAATTAATAATTCAATAAAAACTTCCTAATTTAAACAAAGGAAAATTATTTTCAGCAATAAATTAATTGATATATAATTATTGGATTATAATTATTACTTATATCATATAAATCTTAAAAATAGTGATGACAGATAAAGCACCACTATTACTAAGTATTTTATAAAACATTAAGTAAATTATATATAATTCAATTATTTCATTGTATTTTCGATTAAATTTCACAAAATTTAATAGTTTTTATTTCCATTTTTATAAATTGAATTAATTTTAGTTGAGGGGAAATATTAGATTATTATTCTCATATTATTATTATTATGTTGGTATTGTTGGTTGTTGTTGTTGTTTATGTTGGTATATTTTATGTAATTATTATTAACGGGTGAGTTTATAAAAATAAATGATGAGACAAAAAAAATTACAATGAAAAAACAAAAATGTAGTACGTGTTTATTAAAAAGGTTAGCAGTCAATCGAAAAAGATAACAAAAAATTATATTATAATATAAAATATAAATATAATAGTATATATATTTGTTATACTCTATAAACTACATATATAAAACAAACAATTAAAATCATATACTTGTATCATATATATAGCAAAAAAATAATATATATAAATTACATTCTATAACATATTTATTGTGATTTAATAAACCATAACACTATATTAAGTAAAATAAATGGATGATATTGATCCTGTGATGATAAGAAGAATCAAAAATAATAAGAATTAAAAATGTTTAATAAGAGAATTAAATATAATAATAAATAATAATTAATAATAGTAAGATTAATAATAGATATAATAATAAGTATTCTTCATCCTAATCAAATACTACAGAATATACAATTAAGTATTTCAGAATTATATTCAGAATTATCGAGTATTTTTGCTAAATACTGTACTGTTTATTTTGAGCTTATTTTATCGGTTATGTAAATGACTAACGCAGTAGTAGGGTTTACACTGGTGTTTTGGAAAGTTTTCAAACCCGATGCTGATAAGGAAGGAAAAAATAAAAGTTGATTTAGGGAAGATTTCGGTTGTGTTATACAATGATCATTTAAAATATATCTTACGAGGTGTAGAAAGCAACAACAACAAGCAACCCGCCTCCTACGAGACCACTACAGCTGTCGTCCACCCTAATAGCTACCACAACTGAAGAGACTAACTGTTACAACAGGTAATATATATATAATATAATATATTATTTTGGGTAAATATTTAACATATAATTATGACCTATATATATATATATATTATATAGTCATATACTAAATGTACATATTATGTTATATATATATATATATAAGTATATAGTATATATATATATATATATATAGATATATACTGTATATATTATATATATTATATATATTATAAATATAGTATAGTATATATATATATATACTATATATATATATAGTTGTATAGTTATATATATATATATATATATATAATTTATACTTTATAATTTATAAATTATATATATGTTATTATTATATGTTATATATAGTATATATATATAACTATATATATAATAATATAGATTATATATATGAATATAATCGGGAATCACCACCACTTGCTTCCCCAAGAACTGGGGGTAAGGTGCGTAACCATGCACCGGAAACAAAAGTAGTAGAAGAAATATGACGCCAACTCTAAAAGAAAGCCCAGCCTTATTGCCCCCTTTATACCTCTTTATGAGAACTTGTCTCAGTCAGAAAATCCACCAATAGAACTTCCCGGGACCGCGGCGGACCCTCACGTAATGGCTATCTGCCGTCAATGTGGGGTTCATGCCTTGGCCCAGGTGGGCCAAACCATACCCCTCACAAATACCCCGCCATTCATCTATTACTAGCAATTTCTTTCCTTCCTCCCTTGCCAAACTTCAGTTTCTCTGCCTCCAGGCATTCCTTTTACTGACTCAATTCCACTTTTTCTTCTCGGTCTCTCGGCTATCGTTCCCAGCACAACACACACCACTAAACATCCGCTTAACTAACCGACTGTCATCCATCCTTTCCACATAACGAAAACAATTCGACGTACTTTCATTTATTTCTCTCATTTATCCCTTTTCTTCACACAACTTTTAATACTTTCATATCTTCCTCCTTTACATCATTTCTTCACACCCCTAAGATTGTCCATCTGAACATATTGTACTTTAGATCTATTAATCTTATTCAAGCCTAAATTAGTTTCACGTACTATACATTAACAAGGGTAACAACATACCCTTATGTAGAACCCTAGTGCATTAAGATTAGAGTCCCTTTACATCCACCAACGATTTAATTGCACCAGCCACCTTTCCTGCCAATATTAAAAACTTTCCTACTTGGACTCGGCATCATCCAATTCTCTTTATTCACTACAACATATATCCTACAAGATATTTTAAAACTGCTAGACACTTGTTCCGAGTTGTTCAACCATTCTAACATAACTTCCACAGGTGAGGACTGTCTCTCACTTCCACCCATAACCCTTACTGGTCTTATCTACGTTTACTTTCAAACCTCCTTTGTACACACGCCTGGTTCAAATCTCATATAGCCAATCCTCTACAAACTTCTATTAAGATTCGTCACACAAGACCAAATCATCCCGCATATAATAGGTACCCTCCCTTCTCTTCCATTCTCCATCGATCTAACCACCATCTTATATATATATATACGATATATAATATATATATATATATATATATATTTATAATTATATATATTATATATATATATATATATATATATATATATATATATTATCTATATAATTCTTTTAAACGTAGCCTTTATCCCCTGTCTTCAGAGGGTAAGACGAGGTCGGATCACAGGAACTGGAAGCTTTATGGGCGGCTATCCCAAACAGCGCCCACCTTACCGGTAGTTCGCAGCTGAGTTTTATTCTGGTGCCCCCCCCGCCAGGAAGAGTTAAAAGCTCAGGATGCTAGCGGGGTTTGACCAGCGGTCTCCCTCGCCATGGAGAGTCGGCGAGTCGAACCTCCTACGCGACTAAAACGTTCTACGTAGTTATGATATATAAATGATAATATATATATTAGATATATAATTATATATATATATATATATATATATATTATATATATATAATATATAAATATATATATATATATATGTATATATATATATATATAATATATATTATATATATATATATATTATATACTATATATACTATATAATGATTAATTTTTTTCAGAGCCTCTACGACAACAGAGGAACCCATACCACCACCGGCAACTACGACGCAACAGGCCTACCACTCACTACACAAATTGCGTACTACGGACAAACCCTTGGCCACCACTCGGCAAATGCTACCACAACTTCACCTGCACTACTACTTCTCAATGCTACTACAACTTTTCACCTGCCACAGCCAGTACAATACAGAGCGCTACATAGGAAATTTTGATGCGGGTATTTAGTTTGTTGGGTAAGGTTGAACCAATGTTGTTTGTGACTGTTTACTCCTCTAGAAAACATTGTGAATGTAAATGCTGTGATTTGAAAGTTAATGTGAATTTCTTTTATTTTAGGATTTGAGTTTATGTATGTTGTAAAAAGAGGAATCAACTTGTTGTTGGTGTTTGTTATATTTATGCATAGAACATAATTAAGTGATTAGGTTATGTATCATTATTGTCTTATAATAGAAAATAGGTTGTCCGCTCTTAACAAGTTATATTGCGTAGCAGTTTCTTATCAATGGACGAATTATGTACTCTAATCTTTGTAGTCCTGAAATTGTAATTCGAAAGTTTCAATTATTATTTACCTACAATAACCCCACCCCTCCTTTCTCTTGAATTTTTTCGTACCGTAGAAGTTAGTTTTTGTGATCAGATAAAATTTTATACCGTTCCTCCTGGGGATATCATAAATAATTTTTCGTAATCCTGGAGAGGCAGACAGGTTGGTCCGTTGGATGTGTTATGAATTGGTTAAAAGGTTTAGGTGGTCTCGGTTCTAGCGTTAATTAAGTCTACATTGTATTATATGAGAGGCAAATAAAAACATTAGATAATACAAAAATTTAGAACTAATTAGCAAGTGGTCAGAAAAATTTTTTTTCTTTTACTATTTTTTGAACGTTATACTTAAGATTCAATTGAGTCAATGTAGTTTAGTTTCATTTTTAAAAATAGAAAAGCGGATGGTCGCTACTTTAATTATCAACGTTTGAGGGTGTTGAACTTGCAATGACAGGTACTTTGCAAGCGGCAGGGTAGAGGTTAAAAAAGAATATTAATATGCGTTACAGAATTGAGGAGGCCAGTTCATTTAGTTCATCCAATAAATTAAATATCTCATTGCTACTGACTTACTCTGATATATTGAAATGCTAACTATCAGTACTATTGAAATCAAAAGAAAATGTTACTATTGAATGAATGTATGTTTTTTATTTACATAAACTTCATTTCTATAAAAGAATGTCGCGAAGGTCTAGTCAGAATCATAAAAATCTCCCCGACAAAAAAATTGGCAGTATCTGCATATGAAGTATCAGTGAGTGAGAAAATCTCAATCACTATGGGTGGAATGATAACACTGATTTATTTAAAATTTGTAGTTGGTTTGCGAACATGTAATCCGGTTTATTTAATTTGTCAGATTTATGCTCACAAGGAACGATTTTCCCATATATTTCCGTTTTTACTCTTTATGTGCCACGGTCCTTGAATAGTTTCTTCAGTCAGGCGGCCATAATATCTTCAGAAAATAAAAGGCCTGAGAGCGATTTGATTTTCTGAAGGGATTGACTTGCAATGCTGGAGATGCGGGGTATGCTAGTGCAATATTGTAATGCGGCGGATTTACTGTATAATACTGAGTGGCTAGGATTTACTGTGAATAGTATAGATTGCTAAAATTTTCTAAATAAAATCGTTTAACTTTTACAAGGTGGGAAATGGATTTTGGCAGCTCTAAACGATTGAACCGCCCCAGTTAGCCCCCTGTCGCCGGTTGGAAATTCTTAAACAAAGAAGAACAGAGCGGCAGTTAAGTGAAGGTAAACCCCATATAGTCATATATATGACATTAATTTTTTCCCGTGAAAACGGCTTTTTTGAATTATTTTTTTTTTTTCCTAATTTAAAAATTTATTTATTTAGACTTTCTATACCGAGGAAGCCTGCATACGCCTCGTAAGTCGTAGATTACATAAGGTCACTATAGTAAGATAATTCATCCTATGAAAGCCGCTAAAATTCGGTAAATGGATTGAACTAATTAATTGAGGTGTTTAAGCGAAGGCCTTTCAAATGCCCGGGTTTTAATCGTCGAGGTGGGCTTAAGGAGTTGAATTAGCTCTTGAAGAATATAAGATGTGGCTGTTTTAAGTTAAATTATGTTCTATATATGACATATTGATGATGTCTTTCACACCGTTTAAACAACAAAAATTAAACTAATTGGGGCAAAATTTTTTTATGAGGGCAATTGGAGCTGCATATTCCCATGATCCTATAGACTAATTCCTGTATATATCGTCAACTTAGCTGTCTCACACTATTTGATGTGGAAAAAGGTGTGCTAAGTTATGTTATACACATATTTAATTTTTCGAACTATTCCTTCATATAAACTTTGAAAGAACACATATACACACCACTAACACTGGTCTTATTATGACCGTGGCAATTCTTTATGAGGTTCTTACATCTCGAATAGTGGATGATTATAATCGCTCTAACATACACCATAAGGTTGGCTCTGAGTATAAGTTTTTTATATATGGTTTAAAAGAAATTAAATGTTACTTATTAATTTTTGTAAAGTTGTGATTGAACAAAGATAAATTAAATAGTTAACTCTATATGGCCAAAGCAATATTTCTGAGTAGTTATCCTTTTATTAACACACCACCCCATTGTTAGTTCATGTTAGACCTAGGCAGCATAAATGATTACACATTTTTCGCAAAAGCATTACTTTTGCTTGAAAATATGCTTGGAAAAAAAAACATACATTCTAAAGAATTGCACATTTCCTGTGGACCTTCATCACAATATTGTTCACCAACACAGTCAAGCCATAAACAGCTTGAGTTACGACTAAGACAATCTTCACAAGTTTCATGAGATGAGCAATTTTTTATGAGTACAGCTGAAATTAAAGAATTTACTTCTAAATCAAACTTCAATACTATTAATAAACTCCATAAGCAGATTGACTTTCAATAGTTTATAATTACTTCACAACTAATACAACTACTTCATGTGTATACATACATACAAACAGTAAACAGGATTTTCCCAGTACATATATTTAAGTTTTTGTAACTACTACTAAACATTTCTACCAAAAGGGGTGTCATCGGGTGCATAAATATAAGAGCTTGGAATCTAGCCAATGCAGGACATTTTTTTAATGTATCCCCAGTTCTTCAGATATCCTTTGGTAAAAGTACTAAAAATGCAGTTTTGAACTTTGAGTGTAACTTTAAACAAGTTATGAAAACATCCCAGTCTTCATTCAGTGACCAGTCCAGTTTGGGAATACATGCCAAGTTAAATAAGTTTGACAAAGATTGTTAATTTGAGCCCAAATCTCTACTATAAAGCTCTTTGGTGAAAGTAGAAGTATTAAATATATTATACTAAGCCTATCAATCACGCTTGTATAATTTTTTTTAATCTTTGCATTTAAACATTCTTAATCATGGAGTAAAAATGATTGCTAATATTGAAAAGAATTTTAATAACACAAATACGAAATCAGCATATAATTCCCAAAAAATTGTTTTTATGTAAACCCAAAAATATAAAAGAAAAAAAGTGTTGTTCTATCTTCCGAATCAGAACCAGATTATATATAATTGATCACGTTTTAATAATTAGTTCAAGTGGAAGGCGGGTGAATCCTAATGAAGAGAGCTTTAAAGAAAGAATATTTTGTATTGTCTAATCTATATTACACCTGTGAAGAAAATAGTAAATAATATTATGAAATGAACTGCCCTTTTATATTACATATATGAGTAGAATAAATTATAATCATATAAAAGTTAGTGTAGTTGTTGGATATACATAAAAAGGTATCTTTTACCTATGATTTCTACCAATTTACCAAATAAATAAAATATTTTCAAATATTTTAATATGAAAAAACATTCAGAAAGATGAAAACGCTTTCACAAAATATACAGAAAAAAATTGCGCTTTGCTCTGATTAAAAATATTTTCTTTTCATCCTATTGAGTTTCCGTTGTTTAATAGTTTTGTTTGAATTTGAGTGTTACTAAGTTAAGAAAGTCATAAACATACTACAAAGTAGTTTTGTATATACCAGTATAAGCAATTGTTTTGCACTGTCTTTTTCTCTCAACTCTTATTCTCTCTCTTTAGCTTATTAATTAATCCATATAAACAATCAATAAATCCAAATACCAAAAAACACCGAAGTGATCGTCTCTATATTGTATGTTTTTCTAAATATATTCTCAAAGGTCTTAATCTACAGCCTCCCAGAATCTACGCAATAGTATCCCTTAAATCTTAATAAATGTTATTTTTAATTATATAAAGTAAAACGAACTCAAGAATGGAACATAAATAAATCGCATTGAACAAGGTAACTCTAAACTTTCTTCCTCGTGGATTATTATTGATAAACAGATTAATTATATAAATTAATTATAAATTAAAGAATCATATTATTTACCTGTAGTATATACAATTGATATTTCAATTCCACAAAGTTAGAAAAGTCGATTTATATACACGGATTAACTTTACACTTAGTTTATAGCTGAGTCACAAGCTGAGTACTATTAAAGATATTATATCCTTTTTTAGAATTTCTTTATAAATAATAAAATCATTGTTAATAATTTTATTTATCAGACGACGCTCTAAAAATACTCTCATCTCATATTATTGGTATTTCTCGAGTCTATGTGTTTTGTTTGTACAGTTTTTCTCGAAATGATGATAGTTGGTCTTTGTATCGTTTGATCAGTGGGTGTTATAGACAGACTAAGATAGGATAAAAATAGTATTTTTAACTGTTATAAACTATTATATACACATGAGCGGGAATATTGGTTCGAATATTCTTCTTTCTAACAAATGTTAATAGAATATAAAATACTTCTTATTGCGGTCGTAGAAATGAAAGATAACGTAAAGTATCAAAAAGAAAAGTTATCATCTCTGAGCATACAAATCCTAAAATTTGCTTATCATTTAAAATTTTAAATAAGTTTGAAGACACTACTGCCTACAGATGATGATATGTCCACAAGAAACGCTGTTTTTCATAATAAACTGCTAGAGGATGCTTATCTCACTTCGTTTATGACAAAACCAAGATGAAAAACTAATACTGCACACCAGTTCACGAGATTATGGATTATATTGAGTAAATAAAAGGTGTCGGTGTTGTGAATCTACAAAGAGCAAAAAAGATAAATACCCTAATATACAGAAGAGAAGTTAATGAAAGATGTTTGCGGAACAAAAAACTCTTAATAAATGATATAGAATTATTCGAGTAATCTTAAATCTTTCCCTTCTATTTCCAGATAAAATAGTTAATATATTTAGTATCCAAATACTCTCAGCAATAAGTGATTGAATATAATGGAGCTTATGAAAGTTGATTAATAACAATTGAGTAAAGCCCTAAAACCTGTAGTTGGAGAATTATTAAATTAAAAGTTACACTCACTTAATAATAAAATTTCTCTAATAACTGTTTTATAACTCACACGTTTACTTTAAGTTAATGTGTAAATTATCCCCGTTTTAAACATGTTAGTAAATTGCTTCTCCATCCTAATCTGATTGTACGTTTTTATTCACATATTAAACCTTTAGAAAGATGATAGTTGATAATACAATACGTTCTTAATGTTATTTAAACTACATTACGAAAGATTTAGATTAAATTCAATTAAGGTTCCTAATATACTTTGTATAATCAAAATAATTAAGCTAGAACGCTGAATCTTTTATATGTGTAAATACATAACGAAAGCTATAAGACTAAAGAGTAATGGAATATGAATAAATTAAAATAGTAATGCATAAATACTAACCACCTCGGTAAACTGACTCCGTCCGCGAGTTGTTTAGCTTTGGTGTGTGTGATAAGAGCCCCATATTAAGGCAATGATAATATGGTGTGCAGAATCTTATTTGCCGTTTTATTTCACCCTTTTGCGGAGATAATTAAAAAGACAGCCTGTCGCCCCCATTTTTTTGAGGTACAAATCCTATCATGATTTTATCTGCACGTAAATAATAACTAAGCTAAAATGAAATGTGTCGTTTAGGCCAAGAAATTATCGCCGCCACGGAATTTGAAGATAAACAAAAAGAAGAAAGTAGCGGTTCTTCCCCAGATATTGAAAAGGGGTGGAGGAAGAAAAAAAACAATCCACTACCGAGTTAAACAATTAATCTCACACTGCCCCCTTGGCAGATAGCCCCCCTATCGCACATGTACAACTGAGACCTCTAAGACCAAGATGTTTTGTAAATAACACCCTCTCTGAGTAAGAGATTGAAACCTTTGGTCTAGAGACTATTCTTCTCCCTGGTGTCATCCTAGTTGCCCTCGCATGTTTTGCCGAGCTATTCTTTTTGGGGACCCCTCCTATTAATTTGGTGGGGGTTCCGTCATGAGTGGTAAATTTCCGTTCACAATGTCTAGATACTTGATACTCGATCAACTCTTGAGTGAAAATTAATATCTTGGTTCAACTCTTTAATAGGGTACTTCTGAGGCTGTATATCAGAAGCGAATTTTAATTCCAAAAATGCGTCTCCGATAAGTGGTGGGCCCGGGCAATTATAGTGAATGAGTTGTCGACGTTTCTTAATTCTCTCTCACTCAGAGGATAGACTTCTGCAGCATTTGAAAACAAAGAGTTTCTGTTTTATTACTAACGCCAGGTGGGCACAATGTATGTACGGGTACTTATTATATTTTATAAAGTAGCCAACAAAATATATAGAGAGTGGTTGAGCCGTGATAAAAATGATGATGTAGTATTCTTTATCTATAGTGTTGTAAAAATAGTTGCTCTTTACATGAAGAAGTTAAGAATATAATCGCTCTCACAAATTTTTTAAAATATCACTTGTATACATAAATTTTCTATAACGTAATATATTAATGAACTTTATTAAGCTGCTTATACGATATATAGTTTTTGTATCAAGCTTTCTAAATCTTTAAAAACTTGTTTATAGACCACTATTTTGAAATGATTATTGAGAAATTTTATTATTATTATCTCATAAAATACTGATATATAATTTAAATATCAGAAAACCAATGTTAAAATGAAACTTGAGTAACAGTGAAGCTAGCATTTAAATAAGGATTATAATTAGCCTGACTTAAAGTATTCAGCACTCTATTGTTATATAAGTTTCACTTATGTATTATACAGAAGACTAGCTGAAGGTAGGAAAACATGTAGGGGGAAATTACATTAGTAGGGGATTTCATTGTATTAAAAACACCAGTAAAAATGGAGAGTAACCAGAGGAGCCTACATTGGACTAAGCAAATTTCTATATAATAACTCATCTATAGGTTTATTTGAGATTCAAATAGTATATTCTGTTATTATTATAAATAATTATAAGAATAACTATAATAGAGGTATATATATAGAATATATAAGAATCACAAAGTAATATCATGAAACAGAGGTAAAATAGTTGAGTATACATTATTAATTAGAAAGTAATATGATTTACTAAATAACTAGTATATAGGAAAATATAAAGAGAAATGGATATGAGGTAAGAAATTTAAAGAAAAATGATATAATAATAGATATGGTGTTTAAGGTTTAAAAATCACAGCTCTTATTAAATCTGTTGTATTAGTTTAAGGGTTAATGAGAAAGAGTGAATAATCAAATTTCAACTCGTATAATTACACAAAATATACAGGTACTCTATAGAAAAATTGAGAATAAAAGGTATTATAAAAAATTGTCATTTTTAAAATTAATACTAATTAGTGCGTATTGCATTTATTATTTAGTTAGTCTCTCTGAAATATAAAATATTGAATTACATTTTTATTTCTATGATCATCAATAATTCGTTCCATTGAACCAAATCTAATAAATAACAAATTAATCAAAAATGACAATAGTAAAATTAAATAAGCAAAAAATATAATCAAAAAAAATCACAATACAAATTTTTTCTTATTTATAATTAGTTTTTTCATAAAAGTTGAAATCAAGACTAATGCGTTTTACAGGGCATAATTACTTTGTTTATAGCTTCTATGCCTTTTGAAGCGTTCCATCTTCACAAGCATTAATCATTCAAGGAATATCAAGGAAGTACTACAACAAATCCGATTACTTCATACAAATTACTTATATAACAAATCTGTCATAATTAAAGTACATATATTTTATTGCTGTTATAAATCACGTTGATTTATTTCCTAGCTTAGAAGCTAAATAACTTAACCTTGAATATTAAAATTTATACATTTTACCTTAATTAAAGTATGGATATTTGAAAGAGTGCTATAAAATTATTATTTTTTATTCACAAACCTTTATCCTGTTAGTATGTAAGTTCACTAAGCTTTAAACTTCCAATAGCTTGTGCAAAAAATATTTTCACAACAACGACGTGGAAACGAACAAAACCCATCTGGCAAAATTTTTGATTTTATCTCACCTATTAATATTTATTAATAGACGAATACGCCTTTACACGTTTGTTTCACAATTATATTACTAGCATCTTTTATTTTAATATATACTTATATTAAAATAATTCTTTTTAAACAATGTGATAGCGCTAGATATTGAAAGAACATCAGAATGTAGTAAAATATTATAGATACATTGAGTTTAAATCATTTTCTTAATTTATTTTTTTTAAATAATTCCCTAAAACGTGCTATTTTAATCTTGAGGCAAATCTGCTTCTTTTATATAATATTTTAGAATACTATTGTAATCTAATAACTAAATATGCTGAGCTTTTAAATTATTACGTATGTTAAAGGGGATTTCAGGTTTAATTTTCTCTTTCATACATTTCATTAATATTGCACTCGTTCATAGTAATATATGACTTTCACAAAATATATAGAATTTTAATTACAGTGGAATAGATTAAATGGATTATCAATTTAGAAATATTATTAATTAATCTATTAATTTCAGTTTGGTGATAATATTAATAATTAACTTCTTGACTTAAATAAATAGGCTATATAGGAACCTATACTTTAACATTAATATTGAATGTAATCTCAAATTATTAATATTTAATTTTATAAATTTTATTTATGTAATATTAATAAAAAACCTAAGCCATAGCCTGGTGATTTAAATGTAGCATCGTTTTCGAGATGGCAATATATATTGAATAATAAATTTTACCTAATAATTGAAGTATAATTCTGGTAAACACAGCGTTCGATCTTACCTTTAATAGTTATCATTCACTATAATCATATAGTTTGTTTTGTATTTCTCAACACCCACACATAAAGATTGTCTTATATAACTCCTCTCTCCAAAAACAATAAGTTGTTTATTAATTAACTGATCTATTAGTATTATTCTCTAGCCTCACGTCATCTACATCAGAGCCTTATTTACGAATATGTTTAAGCTGCCATGGTGAACGTTGAAGAAAAAACATATAAAAGGCATCTCGCATGTGTTATTTTTACAAAACTTACAATTTGATCTTAAAGAATTATTATGTAACTCTTTATTTTCATTATGTTATCGTCTATACCATAATTCAAGTTTTTGTATTATACCAATCCTGTACAACATATAATATATCATATCAAATTTGAGAACGTTTAAATGATATGAAAATAAACATGTCACCGACATATATAAAAATTATAGACTTTCAGCAAAGTTAAGATTTATCTTCTATAAAAATAGTTTAATTCTTCTCATAGTGTTTCACCTAATCATTTAGGATAATTAAAGGCTAGATAACGATTTATATCTTCAGTCTTATTGATAAATAATTATTTTATTCACACATTTTCATTACTTAAATTATTCTTGATTATCAACCTTCTACATAAACTATACCACTCATTAAATTGTAGTGTATAAATAATTAAGTATTCTGATAAACATATTTATTATTAATAATTACACTTATATAAATCCATTTGAGTAATGCCTCTTCTATCATATATAGTATAGCCACTATTAGGATCATTTACCTACACAATTTAAAAACCTGAAAGAGATTCTAATTAATCAGACGAAAAATGTATTAAATAAACTCTATTTAGGTGTCTGAAAGATCAGGTTAAGAAAGTATAAAATATAAAAGTTTTATTTAGCAATCTTATCACTTCTCTCTCTGAATATTTCAAATTATAAA
>JABUQX010092601.1:0-2500 GCA_015478945.1 Trachelipus rathkii | reverse complement strand
TGTATTTCGGAACTTAATTCTCACCGACGCAGTCCGAACTTAATTATAACATAGCCTTCTGATTAGGAAACAATTCTAACCAGGTTACAACCTAGGAGTAGTTTGATTCTAACCAGGACGCAATTCCGGAATCGATTCTAACCAGACGCAGAATATATATATATATATATATATATAAAATATATATATATATAATATATATATATATATATATATATATATATATATATATATATATATATATATATATATATATATATTATATATATATAATAATAATATCCATAACAATATTAAGGTAAGACTACTTTAGTACATGCATTTATCTACAAAACTACAAATGCTACACTAAAACAAATGACATTTTTGTAATCAGTGAAGAATTTTAGTTCAGAAAATGTAATAATAAAAAAATAGAAAAGTCTTAAAATAAGATTTTCATATTTATAATTTAAATATGTTGTAAAATAACCTCCAAAAAGTATTATTTTCGCGCCGCCAAGGACCGTTACAGTTGCCAGAAATGGCTTTTTATCTTCCTCTCTTTTGCGCATAGAATATGGTAGAAAATGATTTTTTTAAGGGGAGCCGGCGGTGGGACAGAGGGGGACGTAGTCCCCCCGTCGTCCCCCGGTAAGGCCTAGAAACCCCGACTCTTTCCATCTTTGCGGTTTACCCAGGGGTTTCCCTTTAGTTAAAAAAAAAAAGCATGATAAAAAACAATTTTTGGCAACTCTGGCGCTCCTTGGTGCGTAATAATACTCATAAACCGAGATTCTTAAAACTTGTTGTACATTTGCATTTTTTTTTAATTTATAATTTCTTTTTATACAACAGTTATCTTAGTTTTCTATATATACTCCCACATAAATTTTCACGCTGATTCGGAAAATGTTATTTATTTTTATGTATCTGCTGTAGTTTTTTAGATAAATATATATATATATATATATATATATATATATATATATATATATATATATATATATATATATATATATATATATATATATATATATATATATATTGGTATATGTGGTCAGCCTCTACAAGAGTCACAAGAATTTTAAAAACTATTAATGCAACAGTAAAACGGAATACATTGGGAATGCTGGCCCAAAGTTTGCCCTGGAAATGTAAAAAAAAAAAAAAAAAAAATATATCTCAAAAACTTTACAATAGCTACACGGAAAAGGAATACATTTTTGATCCTGGTTAAATTTCACATAAGAAAATGTAAAAATAATAATAATAAAAAACAATTATTGTTAATAAAATATAGTATAACATGATTAGAAGGCCTATTTAGAGACGCTTTTATTGGTTTCTCGATAAAAAAATAGACTTTCTATAAATTTTGCTTTTTTCTTTTTTTACTAAAGAATACCCCAAGTATTACCGCACCGATGGCAGGAGTCGGGTTCTCGCGGCCTTCCGGGGAACTACGGGTAGGACTAATTCCCCCCCTCGGGAGGGTCTCCGACCCCGCCTTTGGTATTTGGGTGTCGCGGGGGTTCGTCCGCCCCTCCCCTACGGGTATGGAAAAGTCCCCCCCTATGTTCCCCGTCGCTCGAGCCCCCTAGTGTGCCGTATAAGCAAATTTAATGAAAGTCTATTTATTTTACGAGTAACCAATAAAAGGTATCTAAATAGGCCTTCTATTCATATTACTATATTTATTAACAATATTTTTTTTGTTATTATATTTTACATTTTCTTTTATAGGTGAAATTTTACCAGGATTCCAAAAATGTTCCTTTTCCCTGTAGCTTATTGTAGTTTTTGAATATATTATTTTTTTTTTTTTTTTTTTTTTTTTTTACATTTCCAGGGCAACTTTGGACCGCATTCACCAATGTTATTCCGTTTTACGTGCATTAATAGTTTTTAAAGATACATATGCGGATAATAGAAAACTGGCCTATATATTATATATACATATAATATATATATATATATATAATATATTATTATTATATATATATATATATATATATATTATATATATAATATTATATATATTTAATAGTATATATATATATATATATATATATATAGTATATATATATATATACTAGACTATATATATTATATAAATATATATATGAGGTATTACGCCAAGCTAATAATTTTTTACCTAACTATTAATCTTAAATGATACCATAAAACAGACAGGCAGACAGGCGAGACAGGTAATTAATTCTTTGAGTACGGTAATTAATTCGCGTCGCTTTAAAACAGAGTTTTAATTAATTTTTTAATTTCGTCTAATTAAAATTCGTTAAAAAACGATATCAACTTATTATTCGATTCTATGGAGAATCGATTGTTGAAATTCATTTCGGGTACATTTAATTTAAGTGAAGTGTTTGTAACTAAAGCTGAGTTGGCAAAAGTATTATTTGATTTAAAAAGCTCTCTCGCTCTCTCTCTCCTCTCTCTCTCCTCTCTCTCTCTCTCTCCTCTCTCTTCTCTCTCGTTCCTCTCTCTCTCTCTCTTC
>JABUQX010092600.1:10000-20880 GCA_015478945.1 Trachelipus rathkii | reverse complement strand
AGAGTCGAATTTTGAATTTGACTGCTGGAGTCTGAGTCGAAAATTTTTGTTTAAGTGAGAGTCGGAGTCGGGTGAGTCGGAGTCGAAAATTTTTGTTTAGTGGAGTCGGAGTCGCGGAGTCGAAAATTTGTTTAAGTGGAGTCGAGTCGGGTCGGAGTCGAAAATCCAAATTTGAATTAAGGAGGAGTCGAGTCGGAGTCGAAAATTTTTTTTTACGATCCGCACCCTGGAAAATTTTATTTTTTTTCGACTCCCAATCCCTGATATATATATACTATATATATATATATAGTATATATATATATATATATATTATATATTATTATAATATATCTTATTATATATATAATATATAATATATAATATATTATATATATATTATAATTATATATATAATTTATTTACTATATTATATATACCAATTTATGGATCTGTGCTGTGACTAGTGAGGAAATAGTCAACCACCTCACAAGGATAGCGTAAAAAACAGAACTCCTAAGTTTTCTGATCACAAACTGGTATAATAATGGAAATTAATTTAGGTTAAGTTAGGTTAGGTTAAGTTAGGTTAGGTTAGGTTAGGTTTAGGTTAGGTTAAGTTCTAAGGTACCTCGTGGTACTAATCTACAATTTGGCATATGTGTATTATGTATGTATATATAGATATATATTTATTATATATATATATATATATATATATATATATATATATATATATATATATATATGGGGTGCAAAGGCCAACTCCGCGTCCCCGTCGTGCACCCCGGGCAACGAGGACCACAGAGGTGTCCTCGGCTAAAGGAGATAGGGCTAGGGAAGGATAGGCCTAGCAAGCCACTTCCCGAATAAACTGCTTGCAGAACTCAAGTGCGAGCCTCGGAAGCCGGACAGAACTTTAGACGACGACTTTGGCGAGATTTACGGAATGATCAGGAAAACACTTTTAAGAATTATAGGTGTGCCACGATAAATGTGGGTACCTATGGAGATAAAGAGGAGGAGATCATAGATATCATGAAGGAGAGGAAGATAGATATGTTGGGGATGGCGGAGATGAGAGTGAGGGGGTGTGAGGAGGGTAAGAAATGGGAGAAGGGATTTGTTCTGATGTATGTTGGGGTGAGTAGAGGAATAAGAAAGCATGGTTGTGAATTATAGTGACAAGACTGTCACATGTATACAGAAAGTAAATTTAAAATGAGGGTTGATGATGTGGCGTATTGAAGATAGGCGGTAAAATATATATATACCAGATATATGCACTACAACAGGGGCACTCAGAGGAGGAAAACACTAGATTTATGGAATTGATGGAGGAAGGGGTGGAGGAGGAGAGGGAGAGGTGCTTGTTGATGGGAGATTTCACGCTAGAGTAGGAAAGAGAAAAGAGATGGAGAGAGGATTGGGACCATTTGGAGAGGATACAAGAAACTTGGGGGAAAGGCGTTGATTGATTTTTGTGTGAGAAGCGACCTAAAAATAATGAACACGTTTTTAAAGCACAGAGAGTCTCACATCTTTACGAGGTATAGATGGAACAGGTAACTGAACAATTCGATCAAAAATCGGTGATAGACTACATGATAGTCTTCGATAAAAGGATGATAAAGAATGTAAAGGTGATCCGGGAGTGTCGCTTAGATGCGGATCATAGATGGTGATGCGGACATGTAAGATAAGAGGGGAGGGAGGAGTAAATGAAGAGAAGAGGCAGTGATCGAGTGAGAAGTTAGAAGACAGAACGAGACGAATATGACGGGAAATGCAAGGAACCTAAGCATGAGAGGAACGAAGTAACTTGCAGGTGTCATTAAGGAAGTGGCAGAGAAAACTTGGTAAAGGATGGGTAGGAGGTACTAGGAAGAGACATACAACATGGTGGAACGAAGAAGTGAAAAAGCAATTAAAGTAAAACGGGAAATGAGGAAGTGGCTGAAGAAGAACAGGGAGCAAGGGAGGAATATGTGCAGGCAAGGAATGAGGCAGAAGATAAAGGATAAGGGCAAAAGATGTAGGGGAGAGATGGCAGGAGAAATAAGAGAGATGTGGGCGAGGGAAGAAAGATATTAAGATGGCGAAGGCGTATAGAAAACCAAAATCGTAACTTAAAAAATATAAAAGATAGAAACGGAGAGATTTTTGTGACATGGGAGAAAGAAATGAGTTAGGATGGACGGGATACTATGAAGATCTGCTAAATGTAGAATACAGAGAAGAGGAAGAAGCTGCAGATCAGACGAGGAGGAGGAAGAGGAGGAGGAAGCGGAGAGATAACGGTGAAGAATATGAGAGGCTATAAAAGAGATGAAGAAGGGTAAGCCCAGGAGAAGGATGGAGTTGGCTGTGAGTTGTGGTGGGAGGAGAGGAGCATGAGAGCGGAGAATTTGATCAGTTGGATGAACAAGTGTTGGAGAGAGGGAAAGGTGCCGGAAGGTGGGCGCAAAGATTAATAATACGATATTAGGTAAAGGAGATTGCAGGAGCTGTTAATATTATAGGGCACTTTCATGATGGACCATCTGGCGAAATAAACAAAGGATATTGGAGAGGAGGCTGAGAGAGAAGGTAAAGAAGCGGCGAGACTCGGAGAAGAAAGTACGGGTATAGAGAGGAAGAGGAACGACAGGACCTCTTATTCACAACTAAGAATGGTTTTGCAGAGAAGATGCTGGAATATGGCAAGAGATCTTGTAGCTTTCATGACTGCAAAAGGCATTTAATCGGTGCCAAGGAAAAAGCTCTGGAGAGCTTTGGAGAGGAATTATGGAGTGAGGGTAGATTAAAGAAGGCAATAGAAAGTATGTATGAGATGCAGTTGTAATGTTAGAACTGAGTGCGAGGACGATAGATGGTTTGAGGTGAAACAGGAGTGGAAGCAGGGGAGTGTTTTTATCTCCACTGCTGTATTATTTATATTAGACGTGGTGATAAGGGAAGTGAGAGAGACTTGGAGAATTTGAAGGGGACATTATGGCATATGCGGACGATCTGGATGGAGCGAGAGAGAGGAAGACGATCGAGAGGTGGTGGAGTTGTTTAGGAGGAGTTGGGGAAGCAGGATGAGGATGAACTACGAGACAGAGATATATACAAACGAGGAAATGAGGAGGGGTGAGGATGGTGGTGAGAGGGGGAGGAGGTGAAGGCGGTAATACCTGCAATTATCTCGGAGGATGTTTTAGCAGAAGGAGGAAGTGGAGGAGAGATTCACGCGAAGAATGGAAAAGTATGGATTAGTTATGAAAAGCGGTAACCCCATGATGAAGATAAAAATCGGAATAGAAGGGTTAAAAAAGTGCATTTTTACAGTATACTGACTCGACGCTGCTGTAACGGGCGGAACATGACACAACGAGAAAAGAAAAAGAAAAAAAGGGAAGAGTTTAAGAAAAATTTACAAGCGGGCGGAGATGAGGGTATTAAGAACTATGTTTGGAAAGAGTAGGAGAGACAGAATAGGAAATGAAGTATTAGAGGAGATATAGGGGTGAAGAAGATGATACTGAAGATGGATGTGGGAGATTGAGATGGTGGGGACATCTGGAGAGGATGGGGCAGGACAGAATGCCGAAAAGAAGATTGGAATGGACACCAGAGGGCAAGACCAAGGGGAAGAACGAAGAAGAGATGGGCGGAAGTCGGTGGGAAGGACTCTCTGTAAAGATGTCAGCTACCAAAATGAGAGCTCTGAAGAGAAAAGGAATAGTGCGCAGGCAAGAGGGATGTTGGAGAAGACGCTTGCGCGGCTGACAGGATGAACAATCCTTCATGGAGAGGAAAAAGAAACAAAGAAAAGATATATATTATAATATATATATATTATATATATATATTATATATATAATATATTATATATTATATATATATATATATATATAATAATATATATATATATATATATATATATATATGTGTGGTGTGTGGTGTATGTGTGTGGGTGGCATGGGAGCTGCGTATATTGGCAGTGATTGGTGCATGTGTTAGTGCTTGTATAGTTGCATGCAAGTAACCACTGCACAAATATCCCGAGTTTAATAGCGATTGCTCTGGCCCCATCAGTTTTCCTCGAATAAAGTTTTTAATTATTAAATTTCTCCCTAATAAATATAAGTCTTCGCTCAATTTACCATGTCTTAATTTGGGTAAAACTAAAGAAGTTACCCGCATGATATCTCGAAAACTAAGATAGATACAAGAAAACGATAAAGTAGTTTAATATATATATATATATATATATATATATATATATATATATATATATATATATATATATATATATATATATATATATATATATATATATATATATATATATATATATAGAGAGAGAGAGAGAGAGAGAGAGAGAGAGAGAGAGAGAGAGTTTAATTAATTAATAATTTTATTGTTTTATAAATAATTCTTTGGTGGAATTATTTAAATTAACAATAAAAAATAATATTAAAAAAAAAAAAGAAGAATCTGGAAAAATATGTGGAAGCGTCTTTTAAATAAAACATCAAATAAAAACAAAAATTGAAATATGTAACACATGAATGTAAAGAAATTTCTAATAATAATAATAATGAAAGCACTCCTATTAAAAAAAAAAAAAAAAAAACATATTAAAACCATTTGTCATTTTCAGGTGGAACGCCAGAAGAATGGCGTCAAATGACAAACGTAAACGTCATCGCCCTTTGTCTCTGCTCAAAACTGACGGTGAACTCTCAAAAGGAAAGAGGTTTAGATGATGGTCATATAATAAATATCAGTAGGTAAGCAGTATTTCATTGGGTAAATTAATAAATAGTAGTGTTAGTAGTAGTGGTAGTAGTAAAACTCATGTATTAATAGGTATCTCAAACTTGTATTAAATTTCCTTTATTATTCAATGTTAATAAAATAGATAAAAACTACAGGGAGCTTGTGAATTCTCAATGACTTATTCTAAATTTCTCTTAATATTAGAACTATAAAAATATATATTAAATAGAGAGAACAATACTAATTTTATAATAATAATAATTTATTAAAATATTTAACCATAGATATAATATATAATTTTGTTTACAGTGTCAGTGGTCATCAAGTTTATCATGTTGGAGAGTGACATTTTTACGCAGGAACCAAACATGCTGTTCAGGCTCTTTCTGAAGGTCTAAGGCAAGAACTCCAGGCTGCTAATTCTGGAATAAAACTCTCGGTTTGATAATTCTTATTACAAAGTTGTTTTAAAACACTACACTACAATAAAAAAAATGGTAACCATTATTGTATTTCTTATATTATTATTGTCAGGTAGTCAGTCCAGGTTTGGTGAAAAGTGAAGTTTTTGATCATATTAAAGTGGATTCGTTCCTTGGTAAAATATATGATGCAAACGCAAGTTTAGAATCAGAAGATATTGCACGTACAGTTTCCCAAATACTTTCAGCTCCACCCTATATGGAGGTAAATAATTTTTTTTTTATTGGAATATAGTTAAATTTCGAAACCTGACACATTCTAAATATCTTAACTTTTTATGCATTAAAAAATTACAAAAATCATGTACACATAGTACAAATGTAATTAATTATTTTATGATGTACATGCATGTATATTACTTAATTTAAAATCATTGCTACAATTCATATAAAGTTCATTTTTCATTTGTCATGATACAATATGCCACACATTTACCACCAAATAAAATTTTATTCATAATTTATTAAGCTGGATCATTTTTTAAAGTGTGAATAATTTTTCCTTGCCAGATAATTAGTACTCAAAAAAGTATTCTCTATTTTAGGTACTTGACATAATAGTTGCACCAAGAGGAAGAGTCATATTAGAGTGAGACATCGAAATAAGGCGACTAGTAAGATTCATAAGGGGATTCTTAGAGCAGCATTGCGTTCAATTCGATTTTTATCAGAATTTACAATTTTATCCTTTTAGGGACTTGTTAACAAAATTATTTAACTTTGTTTATTCTTGTACGAGTAATTTTATTTTTATTTTTAATTTCTTATATCCATTTAAGCTTTTTTTTTTTTTTTTTTATATCGGGTCCTACAATTCTGATTAACTCGACTAAGATTGTTATAAATCACATCAAAACATTAATACTTCAACCCATTTTATTACTACACATTCCAAATTATCTTTGTAAATGGTCACTGTGATTATGAATATCATTTATAGAAAAGACAATAGTGACAGATTGAATGACAGATTTTGGTCCTCCTCTAACAATGTTTTTGATTTTTAATGTATTTCTGAAGTGGGTATGATTTAATGTTGTGTGAGAAGCAAATGAGGATGTTTTTTGTATGTTTCGTAAATACTACTGCAGGTGAAGGTCTAATAAAAAAAAATATTTTACTAAAATAAAAAAAATAAAGTTATTTTTATAGACTGCTTTTGCTTTCCAGTAATCTCATATAATCTCAAAATTTAAACTTTTGTATTCTTTTTCTTTTTTTATATCTCACTTTATTTAAAATTAAGGTTTCAATTATTATACATATTAGTTTTAAAAACAAGTATTAGTTTTTCTCTGTCTTTTATTTTCATGAATGAGTTACTTGTTTATGAAACATGCTTAATATCCTTCATATATTCTCTGCAAATTTATAATATTTTCAAAATGCAAAACATGACCACAGAAACAAAAATTTAAAATGTGTCTGCCAATAAACTTTGCTGCATATTTCAGATTGTTCGGATAGCGAACTATATTATTTTCCTTGTTTAATATTTACTGTATATATATATATATATATATATATATATATATATATATATATATATATATATATATATATATATATATATATATATATATATATATATATTAAAAAATTTTGGGGGAGGGGACAATTCCACATACTGAAGACCATCCTGCATTGCGGATTGGGACTATGGGTTGTCTATTGAAGCAGAGAAAACCCCATTACTCATCTTCACATAGAATCTGGATTCAAAATGGGGTCGGGTTGATCTTGTGTAATTTAAGGATTAATTTCACAATTTTGTTATTGTTTTTGTACATGGAGTACAATCACAAGACAGGATAGTAGAATACAGTCGGCAGAGATGTACGTTTTTATAGTGATAATGGGAAAGACTAGAAGAGACAGACAAAGGAACTTAAAAATAAGGGAGGAGGTTGGAGTGAAGGCTATATTAAATAAGATGGATGCAGCCAGATTGAGGTGGTGGGGATATCTGGAGAGAATACAGGAGGAGAGAGTGGCCAAGAGGAGATAGGAGTGGAGACAGTAGGTAACAAGACCAAGGCTTAGGAAAAGATGGGAGGTCGGTGGAGGACTCATTGAGAAGACAAGGAATGCTGTTGATGCGGCAGATGAGAAAAGATTGAGTCTGGAGAGTAGAGGAAGATGGAGAAGAGCTCTGGCCCCGTTGACAGGGTCTTGACCCTTCCTGGGAGCCGTTGTAACATTTATATATATATATATATATATATATATATATATATATATATATATATATATATATATATATATATATATATATATATATATATATATATATATATATATATATATATATAAAATGAACTCAATTGTTTCTATTGAGCTTTGTCAACTCTTATAGCAGTTGATAAAAAAATTAATCGCCTTAATAATGAGCCCTTCAGTATTGGCAACCACTTCTGAACTCCATTGCAAAGGCTTTTTCATATAGGTTTCGGAAGTTTCTCAACCTGGATATATGCTATGAAACTAAACTAGCAATATTAGCTTCTGTATCAAATCCAAGATTCAAGTTAAAGTGGCTATCAATTCAATTAACAGTGACATCAAAAATACTGTAATGACGAAAGAAGTCCAAGAAATGCTGGTGAATTCTATAAAGGAACTCCAAGAAAATAACCCAAATAGCATGAGTGATTATGCAGTTTCTAAGTGGATATGATTATGAAATATCAACTGGCACTCCCACGACTACAAGCCAAGGTTTGATGGAAATGGAGGTTCTCAAATATTTTGCCGAATGAAAATCTTCACTGGAATCTCTACATTTTCCTTGTGTTTTGCAGTTTTTCTTTTCTAAATACAACACCTCACTACCATCATCTGCACCAGTAGAAAGACTCTTCAGTTTGGCAGGTCATATTCATTCTCCTAAAAGAGGCAGACTGTCTGATGAAATGTTTAGCAGTTTTGTATTTTTAAAAGGAAATTCAGTGTATGAGAAAAATCAGGTTTCCTAATCTTTTTAGTATCTCATCATTTTCTCTTACAATTGTAGAATTTATATATATATATATATATATATATATATATATATATATATATATTTATAAGAATATTTATAATATAGAAATAAATATATATATATATATATATATATATATATATATATATATATATATATATATATATATATATATATATCTTTCTTTCTTTATCTACCTCTTTTCCCCAAGACTGGGGGTAAGGTGCGTGTCATGCATCGGAAAAGAAAAGCAGTAGAAGAATATGACAAAAGTCGAAAGGAAAGCCCAGCCTTACCGCCCCCTCTGTATCATCATTAATTAGTGAGAACTCGTCACAGACAGAAAATCCACCCTAGAGCTTCATGGGACCGCGACGGACCCTCACTATGGTAAAGGGCTCATCCCTTGGCCCAGGTGGGCCACAACCATGCCCCCATACAAAACCCCGCCATTCCCTCTTATTATGCAAATTTATTCTCGCCTCTGCCAAACTCACATTTCTCTCCTTCAAACATTCGTTCACGTCGACTCAATCCACTTTTTCTTCGGTCTCCCAGCCGGTCGGTTCCCAACACACTCACCACTATACATCCGCTTAACCAACCGACTATTATTCATCCTTTCCACATGACCAAACCATCTCAACATACTTTCATTTATTCTCTCATTTACCCCTTTCTTCACACCACACAACTCTCTAATACGTTCATTCCTCATTTTATCAATTCTTCTCACACCTAGCATGCCCCTAAGATTGTCAATTTGATTGCCCCTACATATATATATATATATATATATATATATATATATATATATATATATATATATATATATATATATATATATATATATATATATATATATATATATATATAATTTAAAATCTTTAGTTTTGAAGTATCTAGATACATGTATCTGGTAAATCGGTATCGTTATCGGTATCGCCAAACAAGGTAAGCAAGCATCGGTTTCGCTAAAGTAAATTTTTGTGTATCGATGTATCGGTATATCATAAGCAAATTTTTTGTATCGATGCCCATCTCTGTATATATATATATATATATATATATATATATATATATATATATATATATATATATATATATATATATATATATATATATATATATATATATATATATATATATATATATATATATATATATATATATATATATATATATATATATATATATGGAGAGAGAGAGAGAGAGAGAAAGAGAGAGAGAGAGAGAGAGAGAGAGAGAGAGAGAGAGAGAGAGAGAGAGAGAGAGAGAGAGAGAGAGAGAGAGAGTAAATTATAACTAAAATATCCTTATTAATAGGTTTTATAGGTCAAGGTCTATGCTGTAAAACGTAAACAAAACTCAAAACAGAAGGATGTAAATTTGATTTTCCATCGAAAATGAAACGTAAGAAGCGTAACCATTAGATTCCATGTAAAGCTGATATATTGAAAATTTTCATACTCAAAAATTCAAATTAAAATATATTAAAAAGGATGTATGAATTCCTTTCAATGTCTACATTATTTCCTCCCTCTTAGAAGAATTATGTTGGCTACAATCTTGCCTTCGTTTTAGGGTAAACAAACTTTCAACAAAGCTTTTCATGTGACTCGCAATTATGCCAATCTTTTCTACAATTTTGACTTAAAATGAACGGTTCACTGTTTCTTTTAAAATTAATCTTTTAAAATATTGAAATAAGCGATTTTAAACAGTCTTCGTTTGGCTATGAATCTTAACAACTTGCTTAGTTTCTTTTTGATATCTGTATATCAACCTATTCAGTTTAAATTTAATATCTTATAACAAGGAATATAATATGAAATCTACAACTTAAGATAATATCGATGATACTTGATTTATCGATTATCAATCGTAGACATGCTATTTTAATACGGTGTCCAAATCGTCGACACATTCAATATGAAAAGGAAAAGGGTAGAAACAATTTTTTTTTAAATGTTCAAACGATCGACACATTCAAACTGATATGGAAAATGGCCGCCAGATTTTTTTTTTTCACAAATATTTTTTTACCATTTGATCTGTCAAATCTTTTTCCCTGTCGAAAATGTAGGACTAGCTTCAACTTAAGTATTAAAGGCTAAGATACAAACCCTAAAGCCATAAATCAATGAACCTCATAAAGTTCATTATAAAATTTAAATGAAATCAATAATAAAGAATTCTTTATTATTTTTTAAAAAGATTATTAATAATTATAATAATTTTAAAAATAGATCGTAATTGCTGTTCCATTGTATCTATTTTACCAAAATGTAATTTAAAAAGTTTAGTATTTTATTATTATTTTTATTTAATTATTTATTTTGCGTTTTCCGGTTGGTGCTACGATGATATCCAAAACCTGGAATATATATATATATATATATATATATATATATATATATATATATATATATATATATATATATATATATATATATATATATATATATATATATATATATATATATATATTTGAAAAATCAATATTTTGGGTGATATACGAAAGCTCACTAAAATATTTGGATTTTATGTGGAACATCTCTGCATTCTCGGATCTCTTGAAATTTCATATCCGATGTATCACTAATATTTATTAAGATGCACAGTAGATTATATATATATATATATATATATATATATATATATATATA